>JAWQRJ010001774.1:0-14937 GCA_033557515.1 Diorygopyx duplodentatus | reverse complement strand
GCCAAGCACTGTTTACCACGTAAATGCTGTCGAGAATCGTGTAATCTTTGAAGAAAGTTTTCAAATCATCTCCCTCTTCAATTCCTTTTGTCAGTAATTTCGTTCTGTATTTCCATCTTCCGATTTCAATTGTAATTCTCCTGAGTGGGATGGGGCGTTGTCAAGTAGCAATACAGCTTTCTGGGGTAAATTTTGAGACTCCAGATGCTCATTAACTTGGGGAATGAACATTTCTTCAAACCATTTTATAAATATTGTTTGGTTTATCCAGCCTTTTCCTTTAGTTGAAGTAATGTACTGGGAGGTTCTCAGCTCTTCTTCCCTTAAAAGACCTCGGTTTCTTTGATTTCCCAACCACTACTAGCTTTAGTTTATGGGATCCCGTAGCATTGCTGCAAGTCATTATTGTTAGGCGTTCTTTACTGTACTTATGTCCTGGAGGTTGATTTTCGCATTCAAATGCCAGAGTTGTGTTGGCAAACATTTCCACAGTAATCCTGACTCATCGGCGTTGTATACTTGTTCGAAAGAACTTCCTTCTGATTGAAGAAATTATTCAAAATCATCTTTGAAATCTTCAGCAGCTTGGCCGTCCAGCTTAATTTCTCAACCTATTTCCCTTATCCTGTGGCGTTGTTTGAACCTTGTCAGCCATCCTGACGATGTGTCAAATCTTCCCGCTAATCCCAGCATTTCAAAAAATTGTTTTGCTTTGGCAGCAACAATAGGCCCTGAAACAGGCGTCCCTCACTTCTCACTTGACTCACCCAACGTAAAAGTGCGCATCCTGTTCCTCAACAGTGCTGCTTTTCATACTTTTTTTTTCATTCATGAAGAGTTGTCTAACGAGGCTGCGAATTGCATCAATTTATCCATCTGTTTTAAAATGTCCCTAACTGTACATTCGCCTATTCCATATTGCAAGCTCATTTGTTTTCTCGTAGCACCATTTCCATCAGTTCTATTTTCTCCTGAATTGATAACACAACTCTTTTCAGAACTACAAAATTTAAACACGGACATAAATTTAAGGAATTTAGACTGACGGATAATCCGTTCGCGGATAATCGGGAGTTTATTGTGTACAAGCATTTTTTCAGCGTTTGAACTCCAACTGACAAACTCTTTTAGGTAACACAGTCACAACACAACTAACAACTGATATACTACCGCTGCTTTTACAGTCGCGTATTTTCAATCTAGGAAGAACGAGACGTATCGGTATCTGACGCGAATATTCTGGTAACAGTAGATCAGGTGATAATGCGGCGCGACTGTTCCACGTCGGCAGCGTAGCCCATATTTCCAAGTTTCCTCTCGCAGAAATGTTAACTTGTGTATTATTATCAAATTTTTATTACAAGTTAATATAAAAAGTACTTTTATTCCTAATTTTATTGCTTTAAGTAAAAAACAGAAGCAGGTTTTTAAAGGCAGCACAGAAAAGCATCATCCTTAATCCAAACAAGGACATCCGAAATTTTAAAGGAAAAAAATAAGAGCATGAGTAACCATTCGCCGCGAGATCGTAGTTAGGGGGCGCAGAATTGTTCAAGGTAAAAATGGGGTCGCGAAATACGAAAGTTTGAAAACCGCTACGTTACATCCTGAAATCTGCTAGTTATGTACAATAATTTATATTATCGCACCTTTATAAGATATTATTTCTTAAAGCATTATTTAGGTCACGGTGGTAGAAAATTAAGTAAAGACAAAGCGGACAATAGCGGGCTGAAAAAAGTTAAAAGATCGAAGTACAATTAATTATGTAGCACAATTAATTATGGCACGGTGATACCAAAGCATCCTAGATAGCGCAAAAAATCTAGCGTACCAAGTAAAGAACAATATCAGACGACCAGAGTTCCAATAGGATCAAAAACTGCCATAAGTCGTTTTCAAGAATAGCCGCAGCCTTAGTGGGTTTAATTTGTAATTTTTGTTTAGTGGTTTAATTGTTTCTTTAAAGTTGTTTATATTTTATATTTAGATCGTACTATTTATATGGATGGAATATATCTGGAAATGATCACATCCTCTATTTCTAATCATGCATAATGACTCTTATTTGGTCTTTGGACTAACCCAAAGGTGCGGTGTTGTGTCATACAGGATGTTTTATACTTCAAAATGAATGAATGTTGTAAAATTGACAGAATTTTTGGGACCAATTTCCAAATACGAATAGCCCCTTAAAGTTACAAAAAACAGGATAATACCAATTACTACAATATTGTTTGAGCTAAGGGAATCAAACTTGGCGAGAATGAGTTGGGGATATTGCAGGGGTAATTTGATAAAATGTTACCGGTTTCTAAAAAAGTTGGTTTAGAATACCGTTAACAAAAGTTCTTTAAAAAATAAGTATTGTTTGTCTATTCTCCATTTGTAACTGGAACGTCCATTTTAGAAAAAAAATAGTTTAATCCTATAGGTTATAACATATTGATATAAGTTATAGCGGTGTAAATTATGATGAACTATGAATTTAAAATTTGCTTAGAATGACAGAAAAGTAACGAATGAAAGTAACTGCGATAACTCTTAGTAAACTATACACAAGGATAAACCAGTTTTATTGGAGCATAATGTTACCACGGAACAAACTCAACAGACAAACAAAACAAAAACAGGCAAATAAGAATGAGAATCCACGACCAATATTATTTTAGGTCTTTGGATACATCTATATTATACGATTGTTGTATTATTTTCAGTCTTACTATATTAACAAAAATCTTGCATACAACACTAGATAATCATTAATTAGAGAAAATATCACAAGCTTTCAAATTGTGGCAAGTATCTGATCCTAAACGAGAACAAATGAAACAAAACAAAATTGTACGTCAACTTATAAGGTCATATTAGTTTTCTAACAGATTCGTGAGGAAAAATGTTCTTATCCAAAAAAGTGAAAACGTAATCCCGTTTTTCTGCTGAATGTGCTAAAGACAGCGAAGAGAATATCACTGTGAAATAATTAAGCGGATAGAGGCGAGCAACGCATAGTAAAAGTTTCCTGGCTCTGATATTAGTAGTTTTGCACCGGTACGGAGTTAGGCGTAATTACAAAAGTTTCTGTCGTTCACTTTTATTTGTTTTGAAATCAACTTGTTTAAGCTTAATCGTCACCGTATTCTCAAAACACTCGCAAGAGAACACAGGCAACCTGGAAAGTCTGATTTTAATGAAACTAGCTCCGTTTATAGAGTTGCTTGGGATAAGAACGTTGCATATTTCTTAGCCGCCCTACCGCTGGTTTTCGAGGTTTTGGTGGAAACCATTTATAAAGCCTCAAACTTTGTATTCGTAGCTGTTGAATGTGGTACAATCAAATATACATCCCTGTTGTTTATTTTAATACTTAAAATTGAGAGAACGCTCCCGAAATGGTCAGCTTAAGAATTTTTTTGATTTATAGTAAGCTTACACAAGTGTACATGTAACATTAAAAATAAAACTCATTGTTAATGCGAATTAATATTTTTATTATTCAATATTTGATGCAAATGTAAGCTATAAACAAGTCTTTGCATCAACAAATATTTGCATAGCAAAGATAAGCCATATTTTTCAAAAACAAGAACCTGATGAGGACGAAAAAAAACAGGAAACTGTGATAACTATGTCAGTGTTTGGAATTTTGTTTCCATAAATTTTACTGAATATTTTTTTTCACGCAATGTTTGGTTTGTAAGATAATTGCAAAAAATCACAAGTTGACGGTATGTTTTTTTTAATTGTAGGGGTTAAAATATCCACTCGGTGGATATTCGACTCTACGTCATTCAAGAAGGTGTACAAAAAATTTGAGGCTTTATAATGTGTTTCCATCAAAACGATTTTTTCTTAAACGTTAACTTTAACGTTCTTGTCACAAACAACTCTATAAACGTACCGTAATTTCATTAAAATCTGAATTTCCGGGGCCAGACACTGACACTGACACTGACCACAGACAGGTCTCTTGTCAGTGCAAAAATGTTAACCACACATACAAAATGACTAAAATGATTTATTTATCAAGTTACTGGATTTAATAATTGTACTTTTCCCTTTAATTTAACCTTTCCATATAATTAACAACTGCTGCACCTCTGCTAATTACGCAGCCCTTTGATTGATGAAATTTCGAAGAGACCCACCTTGATCGCTACCTTCATTAAAACGAAATGCCTACGGCGGCGCTCAACAGTAATTTCACCCGTTCTAATTCAACAAATTGAACGCGGCTGCACAGAAGAGGATTTTAACCACGCACACGTGGTAAAGTGCTCACCGCAGTGCAACTAACGTATTCTAATAACACGTCGTACAATTCTATATAACCGCACATTAACGTGCGCAAACGTAATGACATGTTACACACATTACTGCTGTATAGCATCACACATGACGTGTTAACGTTCAATTTAACGTTTGTGACTTTAAATGAAGTTAACTAGTTAATAAAACGTTTCACATCTTTAACCAGTACGTTGTTATTTACACCCTCACTGCGTCTTATTCTACATTAATTATAAAATATTCTACATTAATTAATAAATCAAATACTAATGGTTCAAACTATATTGTTTTACTATCTTCAATTTTTGCACACGCATAATTCTTGCAAAAAAAAAACGGTCAGACAATATTTGAAATATCATCTGTCGTTCCAGGAATGTCAGACACGGTTGTATTTGGTATATCTGCTCTTTCATTTGTTTACATGTATGTGAGTGATTGTAGAAGGTAATCAATAAAGCAAAGAATACTGTACAAGGATTTAGATAACAAAAAAATTCATAAACCATAAACCTAACCCTTGAAAGGAATAGAAATAAATTTATGATCTCTATAATAAAAAGTTTTAGAGCTGAAAATGAGAAACATTTGGTATATTTCCAAAGGGTGTCACAAATTTTTTGAGCAAGTAATATTCTGGCTTTGTGTTGTGAGATAATACATTGCAATTCCCGTCAAAAAAACAATTGAACCCTTTTTAGGTTTACTTATGAACAATAAGCTTACACAGCAAGTCTTATGGAAGATGTAAGCAATGATAGTGGAGTTGATAATATAGATGAATGGCTTCAGCCAAAGCTAATAAGTGGACATAATATCTCGGAGGTATCGGACGTCGAAGACGTCTATCATAATAATGAAGATAATTCAATTCAATTAGGAGAAAGTGATCCTAATGAACAAATAGTAGAGGACGTTGAACTTATCGTTGTTGCACTCCATTGTACGATAAATAAGCAGGAAAGTGGAGCGAGCCAAATGATGAAGAAACCCAGGCATTGCGAAACGGTGGAGGTAAGTTAATCAAGACAAACTCTCCGCCTACGCCGGTCTCTCTAATTTTCATAAGTTCATAATTTAAATAATACGCACAGGAGAGTTTTGTGGCAATCTAATTCGCATTCTCTTTGCAGGGCATATCGATCAACATATTTTGCGAATACTCACTCATTTTGGCAAAGAGTGTACCAGAAGTCAGTGATTGTAGTCAGATAGGGTCTTTTACATTTGGTTTCTGATGAATGCTAATTTGTCAATATTAACATTAATCAGCAATAATTCGAACAACTTTTTAAAAGGCAATATTATACCGTGGGCCGGATTATGTTGTACGTCGTATGTCGCAGTTTACAACATACATATACAAATATGTAGTTGATGTTTGTATTGTAAGATAACAATTCGGTGCCCGAAATCGATTGAGATATGTCTCGACTTTCACTAAAATCATTTCATATCGTAAATAAATAAAATTGTGAAGAAAACACGTGGAAAACATCGATACCATGGCGGCATCTATCGGCGGGCAGTGAAACAGTCTTTAAAAAAGACTGTTATGCGCACATAGGGAGCCATCTATAGGGAGCTGGTCGAACGGAACTAGCTTAGTCTGTTAGTTTTATAATTCGCCACACGATGGCGCCACCAAAACTAAGAAACCGGCAAGCTTTGTTAGAGGTGGGAAACAATGTTTTTTTTTTGGTTTTACCAAGCGAGCTCCGTCTTCCAAGTACTAATAATTAATCAGCGAGTTATATATATGTCTTTCCTTTCACTTAATGTTTTTAAGCTACTCTCAATCTTCGTGGGCGCATATCATAGTTTTAGTGAGTTTCATATTCGAATAGAACGATTCACATAGTACATAAGTTGATCTAAAAGAACTTAAAACTCTCTGTGCCAGGTGTCTTAAATTACAGAATTTTTCTACTATGTGCACTAGAAAACATAAAACTGGTTTTATTTTGCCATTCATAAAGATCTCAATTTGTTGGATTGGGTTGCCATTCATAAAGATTCCAATTTGTTGACGTAACTCAAAAAATCGCTGTAAACATTTTCCAATCCATAACCACCTGCTATGAGTAAATTATACAACATCACCATATTCAGAGTCTAATTCGTTCAGGAATTGTCGGTATAAAAGTGCATATAATTCACTGTTCATGACTACTTGAATAAGATGGTTCATGGATTACACTTGGGCACATAAATGTTGTGAAAAACACTGAATAACATTAAGTCATCGGTTTGGTGTTTTTCGATTCGAATTTGTTTGCTCATAAACAAATTGAAATCGAAAAACGTCTATTTTGTAGACTCCTTTGCCTTTGCTAATCATAGCTGTTGGTCCGTCGGTTGATAATCCGGGGGGCATCTCTAAACGCAAGTAATTTTTGCATTTGAGCAAAAATTCTCTGCTCGAAGATGTCTCTCCTTTTATAGTATCTTACAAGCTTACTAGGTTTAACAACTCTTCGGTTACTTGAAATGATTTATTTGTTCCACAAATAAACAATACACTACACGCAACAAACAGTTCTAGGATTAAGAGTTTTCATGTAGAATTGTTGATATATTTTGTCAAATTAAGCCATTCTAAGACTAATGACCCCATATTGGATGAGTAGTCTGTCCTTCGTATGTTTGTACGTTCCGTCTGTGGTCAACACTTCATTGATTTGAAGTCATCAATTAAAACCATGACTTCATGATTTCAACAATTCTGCTCTTTTCTAAATAGAAATAGTTTCACATATGGAGGGTATCCCAAATATTCTAAACACTACCTAACTTCAGTACTTTAAATAGAACGCCATGCATACTATTGCGTTGGCAAATTTTATGAACATGTATTTAATAAAATTCGCACCGTTTAGGAATTATTTGACAATTTTGCCAAAAAAATTAATTTGCTTAATATAGAAGTCAGTAATGCGAACCTTAACTCTTACAATTCATTTCAGAAAAGTGGTTTCACATAATTATTACAATACTTCTGTGTAACATCACATTATTTTCATGTATACAAAGTGTCCTATTTATTCTAAGCACTACGTAACTTAAGTTATTTCAATGGAATACCTTGTATATTCTTACATTTTTTAAAATTCCTTCTCCAATGTATGGCCGATTTTATTGAACATATATATTTGTTTAATATAGATCAGCAATGCCTACATTAAGCTACCTTAACATTATTGTATTACAATTATTCACCTATTATAATTTTCAGCAAGGTTCAATTTATAAGAAGAAAAGTATCATCAAACTTTAAACAAGGTAAGAGAAAGTCGTGTGAGTATTTCACATTAGATGTTCTTGGGATTGTGATGTACAAGCATCTTATCTGGCCAGGATAACTAGTTTTATACTGGGGGAGAAAACGGGTGATACCGAAAAAGTTCAAAGACAGCGAGAGACTTGTGCTATTGACTCAAAGGGTCAGGAAGAAACATCACGATGGCCCTGTATCTTGAAATAAAGTAAATAAATTAAGTGAAGAAGAGCAAAGACATACAAGAGAACTCGGCAATGTTTGGATTAAGTGAAGATGGGAAGAAGGTCAGTATGTTGATCCAATGAAACACGTTGATTCAATTGTCAATCTTGATATCAACAATGCTATAATATAAAAAAACTATAATGTCGGACAACATGGGCAAAATTGTGACTCATTATTCCACTTAAAAAACCTTTAGATGCAATATTACATGCAATATTTTTTTAATATAATAGATGCTCCTACCTACTCTTGCTGCATACATCATTTATTTGATCAGGAAACCAACCACAGCAAATTCGGCACATAGTCGACAGATTTTTTTTCGCGAACTGGGAAACCAATTAGCTACACCAGTTTGTTATTGAAGGGTAATGGACAAGCCATATTTATATGAAACATTTCTCCACCAAGACCTAGCATAGAAGTTATGCTGCGGCAGTCAGTGGTTCTAACTCCATACACAGGGGTTGGACAAAAATATGGAAATACCTAAAGAAAAACATACCTTTCTACCTTTCTTACGGAAGCACCAACCATACTCGCTTCAATAATTTTGGCCACGTTCGAAGTCTGTTAGTTCTGACATGATGCAATTACAACTTCACAGAACAGTGCCCGACAACGACCGACCTCCGCAAGGTATTTACGGCGTTGTATAGGTGGCGTCAGTAGGCAAGAACACCAGCGCAACCGACACATCTCACTAGAATGAACATTACTTTTCAAGCATACATTTCACGAGGTGTTTCCATATTTTTCTCCAACCTCTGTATGTTTGGGTTATCAGCATCAGTTGTTGCTTCAACCTTAAACCTTAAACCAGTCACAAGGGGCACCAAAAGACGTTACTACGTCCTAAAAATACCGGAAACTCCTATATCTGTAGGTGAACATACAACCAATCTACAAACAACCAATTTGTAACCAACATACCGTTGTCATAACAAAATATCAACAATGTACATTGTTAAGTTGATTTGTACAAAACTTCGAGGAATATAATTTTTTTGGGTATTATGTATTTTCTATAGCACACAGAAGTTTATTTTCTTACACTATTGGACAGATAAAATTAATTGTTTCAAGAAATGTTCATTCACGCGATGTATGGATTTGGTGTAATTCATTTTTAAGGAAAAACATTATTTCAATCATACCAATTCTGTGTGTAAATGAATGTTTTGGATAAATATGAGCTTCGACCATGTCGGTCTACCAAAATAAGAAAAAAAAAGAACAATTTAAAGTACAAAAGGTAACCGCTTATCTAACAATGCGCATAAAGACGGTAACTATCCCAGGTTTTAGACCAAATGGAGAACACTTTTTGGGCTTCAACCACTGAATAATTTTATAACAAAGCATTTCGCTTAATGCATCTATGCGCTGTATATTCTGAATTTTTGACTAATTTGTCGTTTAGTTGCAGCAGTGTTTTACATCTACATTAACTTCTTTTTAACTTCAAGGTCGAAAATATGCAGAAAAGTCACGAAAGCTCGTAAAAGTAGGGTTCTTTCTGCATAATTGTATGGCTTATTTCAAGGAATTTACTGCATGAACTTTTATAATAGGTACTTAACCTAGAAAACGGCGGCACTGTGGAATACGGGTTAAACTTTAAATCATTTTTAGCGAGTCACAAAATGAATATGTTAAACACCTGTTGATTGGGCTTATGCAATAGTTATGCCAATAAAGCGCGTAATAACTTCGAGGATTTTATGCGATGATTATAAATATAGGTTTGTCCTTTATTACACCTCTTTATTGCTATTTTAGTGCCTAATACGAGTATAACTATATTATACACGCAATAAAGGGACAATAGATCAATAAATTTTAACTAGTGTTTCAATTGTTGGTCAAATGTGTATTAAGCTGGTATGACATACGCGAACGACCCGCGAATGACGTAAAGCCACCAAAATTGTAGTAATTTTTTTTAAATACATGCAACTTTTGCATATGTGTGATTCTTTAAATGTGCCGATTGTAATATTAGAAGTTTGACTTCATAATTCAACTGAATATCCCGAAAATATTCGACTTTATATAAATTTTTGTTTGCATAGAATTTAAAAAAAACTATTTCTAAAGCAACATCTTTCCAAATATGAGGGAATGAAGTAATACCTTAAGAAGCGGTATAATATTTCATTTTCTAGCAACTACAGAATTTATCTCTAATAAAAAGGAATGTTCACATAATTGTGAAATGAAATTTAACTTGCTTGATTTTAAAAAGGATTCACACTTTATTATGTGAGGTATGAATATAGGCTTGCCGGCGTTTTGAAATAATGTTCAGTCATTAATAAATTCTTTCTTTAAGCCGTGTATTGTGCGGCTGTCAGTGATAAAAAGCGATATGGAGTTTTTCATTCACGCGAAATGTAATAGTATCTTGTGTTTCAACGATGCCTTCTACATATACAGGGTGTCAATTTGAACATTATCAGTCCGAATAATTCGAAAACTAACAAAGGTATCAAAACACGTTCTCGGGAGGTCATATGATAGTAAAGGGGAACTTGAATCGCAGTATAATTGTCGCTCTGTGACTCACCCCTAGGCGCCCCCTATCCCAAAATTGCAATCGTAAATGGTACTACCCCCGTTGTGATACCTCAAATTAAAGGGCTCAACAAGTACTTTATACCTGTGCAAGAAATTTTAAAATCGATCAATTTTCGAATACAATGGGTTTAAGCGTTATTTAAATCTGCATCTTTTTATAAATTTTTATTTACAATCTGTTCAATGTGAACAACAAGTAAATCTTAAAGACTAGAAAGTGAGATTCAGAGGATGTTCCAGTGAATATTCTCTTTACTTAAATAGGCAGTTATCTACATAATTAAGCAACTGCCGCTCGAACTAATGTAATACAATACATTTTACAAAAGGGAAAAAAACATTGGCTAAATATTTTGACATTACTTAGTTAGTGTGCTATTGGCTTAATTAAACTGAGTTGATAGGTCCGATAGTTTGGGTCGCTTTAGCCGTCGCACTTCGCCACTAACGTCGAATAGTCGATTCGCTAGCACGTTTGGTAGTCGATTCACTAACACGTTTGGGTGCACTTACTTCCATTCTATCGCGGTATTTCACGGAGTGGGCTTTGATTTCGTCCCGCACTGAACTGATCTTGAGATCATTTTGAATCATAAAGTTTGGCACGTACGGTGGAGCATCCACTAAGGTTCTGAGTATCTTGTTCTGAAACCTTTGGAGAATGTCAATATGGGAGATGCTTCCCGTTCCCCACAGCTGGAATCCGTAGGTCCATATTGGTTTCAAGATTGTCTTGTATAGCAGAATTTTGCTTTCCAATGCGAGGGATGATTTTCGCCCTACAAACCAGTACATTTGTCGGAATTTAACATCAAGCTTTTCTTTTGGTCCAAATATTAGCTTCATCTGCTTGCGGTACTTGGAGTCTTTTAAGCACCTTTGATAGTATCTGTAGTAGACTAATCGGTCTGTATGAGGTCACTTCATCTAGCTTCTCCCCTGGTTTGTGTATGAGGATTATCTCTGCAACTTTCCATTCACTTCGGAAATACCCCATTCTAAGGGTAGCGTTAAATACCTGAATCATACATTTGAAACATTTCTTCGTTACTTCCCTAACCACTTTTCCATTAATCAAGTCGAAGCCTGATGTTTACAATTTGACTAATTTTGATTTTTCCAGTAGGTAGGTGCATTTGGAATGGTACAAGTGTCATTATTTGATTTTCCTGTTCAGGAGTTATTGATGATGGAAATGGTTAAAACACGTTTTCTAAGTGATTTACAAATACTGCGACTTTCTGTTTTTGTCATTTCTAGTCCATGTTCCATTCACGTCTTTACCGGGTGCAGCCAGAAAAATTGCGGCCGCAATTCCAAAAATTACACCTTTCCAAAACGTGTAATCATTTACCACGGAAACCGATAATGATTTAAGATAATCCTATATTGATTTCTGCTTAATATCATGTAGTTTTGCTTTTATCAGTTACCGATTTAGACTGTTTAACGAATTTTTCTTTTTTCAGAGTTTTTTTGTTTTACTATTATTATTGGGCATTCATCCTTTATTACGATGTTATTGTAATCTGGGGTGGAGTACCAGGTAGCATTCTGAATTACTGTAGCCACTGCGTTGTCCAGTTCGATTGCTGTTCTAGTGGCATATTCAAGGAAATCATTCGTCTAATTTGGCTCTGAGTTCAAATATGTGTTCTTACTGTACAGTGTTGGTCGTTTTGTTTTTAGCAGGATTTTCGAATACATTGTTATGATAACTGGGCAATGAGCTGGCAATAGATCTAGGCTAGATTACGCTTTGAATTGTTGGGTGTTGATTCCTTTCGTGACGCATATATCGATAACATCCAGCATTTTCTTTGTATCAGTTGGCTAATATGTTGGTTCACCGGTTGATACGTAGTTGAGATTGTTTGCTTTAATAGAGGAAAGTAGCTCTCTGCCTTTTGTAGTTGTAACTCTGGATCCCAATTCTGGATTCTTTGCATTATAGTCTCCTCCAGCAATGAATTTACTTCCGATGGTGTTAAAAACCTGCTCTTTTTTATTATTATGCTTCGGTGGACAGTAGACTGCTGAAAAGGTAACAAGACTTGCTCATATTTTTCTCTCGTGCTGTTTGATTATGCCTTATTATTATGGCTGCCCTTCCATGAGCTCTGCCATCGGGGTGGTTTATGTTGTAGATGTGTTTCGGAGATTAACATTCTTGCACATATTGGCACAATCCGTTAGCGTTCCAAATGGCTAGCTTAAGTAGCAATTAGGGTTGTTAACAAGTTTAACGTAATTGACATTTGCCCGGTCAGCTTTTTCATCATGTGAGTTCGAACATGTCATTTACGTCCTGTGGAATGAGGATTCGGTTTGGCTGTGACGTGCTGTTGTCATAATTTTGTTGAGAATTTTGTTTGGCAACTTGTATGTACTGCAGTCCTAGTTGCACTTGCTGCTTGTTTGTTGTTTTGGTAGTACCTAAGGCACCTTTATTCCTCATTGAAGGGTACAGTCGCTGTTCTAATTTTTTATGTATTTTGCAACCTCTGTAGTTTGCCGGATGATTGCCGCCACAATTGGCATATTTAACTTCCCAGCTCGTTTCTTTGCTCGGGCAGTCGGTAGCGCTATGATTTTCAGCACATTTCTAACATCGAGGAAGTTTCCAACAAAAGTTCTTTATATTACCAAACGTTTGACATTTAGTGCGCTGAGAAACTTCCCGGTTGACGAGTGGAGCCTCAAATTTCACAATTATGTTCATTATAAATTGAGAAATTTGAGGAGTTTGAATGCTGTGCATTATAAATGTCTTTACTGTACACTTTGGGTATAGGATCAATGTAGAACATGGGTAGAGCTGTTTTTATGATTCTCTTCTTGATATTCCAGATATTGGTTACTTCGTGTCCTAATTCTTGTAAATTTTCCTTTATCTCTTCTATAGGGGTAGAAGAGTGCAGGTTTTTTAGGAGTACTCGAAATAATTTGTCCTGTTTAGGTTTATATGTGTGGAATTATGTATTCTTTTATTTTAGTGCTCCTATGATTGTGTTGTATTTTTCTATAATTTTTGGCTGTATTTTTATTTCGTCCTTTCCCATAGTTTTAACTGTTTAGTTGTCTTTTGCTACTTTGTTCAGTGTAGTTAGTGGTTTAATATTTTTTACACCTGCCACATAGATTGGAAGTGATTTGAGTATGCTACCTTTATTTGCTTCATTTTCGATTTGTGTTTCTTCTTCTTCAGGTAAATTCTCAAATCTGTTATTTGCTGTACTGGACTACTTAGCCAATATTCGTTTATTTCAGTTTGTTTATTTACTTTGGCTCTCTCTTCTGGATTTGCCGGTCTTTTTTTTGTTATCTACAGTTTTTCACTCACCATCCGGTTTTTCCTGCACTGGCGGGAATGGACCTAAAGATGTCAGATGTAGATGTTGGCTGTGATATTCTTCATTATGACACTGACTGCATATCTTGCAAATGCTGTGTCTTTTGGTTTTTGTGCTTATTTTATTTCACGAATTGTTCGGGAACGTGTTTTTTCGAGTCTATTTAATGTTCGCAATTGCAGTTGTTAGTTTTTATATATAGTTCACTTCAACACGTGAAAGCACTCGACATTAACAAAACCGGGCCGATTTATCACAAGGTCAACAGTAATACAAACGGTTATCAAATTCCATTCTAACATTTTCAAACGGTTCTTATTGCTCTACATTCCCTTATGTAATTCCTTGCCGAAGATCTTCAATTGTTGAAGGCTGTGTTTTGTACACTCTTGATAGGCAAACCCAATGATGAAATCTAAGCGAGATAAATCTGGAGATCGCGCAGGCCATTCTATCGGACAACTTCTTCCAATTCTCTGCAGGAAACTTTTCATTTACGAATTGGTATACTGCTAGGACTGCTGGGGCTCCTAGAGCTATCTTGTAAGAAGTAAAAAAGGTTTTCATTCAAATTCAAATTTTCGTCAATGTCTTCTTGGATTTACAATACTTGAATAATAAGAGGTTCAATTATGGTCTCCAACTCTTAAAAAAGAACAACAATCTCTAAGTAATTGTTTCCATTCAAATTTTCATCAATAAATAATGGTCCGGTAATACTATGACCTAATATGTTCGGCGAAACGTTAATTTTTTGAGGCCGTTGGCTGCGACCTTCTACAAAAATATGTAGATTTTCGTCGCTCCAGTACCGACAATTATGTTTATTAACTATGTATGTCGTTGAGATAAAATGTCAGAAGCAAATATATTTTAATAATAGCGGTGTAGTTTGAATTCTTTGAACCGTTTCTTCACAAAATTGTATTCGTCTATCCTTGTCATCTTCCCATAATTCATGTGTTATTCCAGTTGTGGTGGCCGCTTGACGCAGACACAATTTTGGAGTTATTGCAAAATGACCCAATTCTTCAAGTTGAGCTGCTTCGTTGACTACTTTTCCCACTGTTCTTTTTGCTTGCTACTGATCGTAGCAAGCAAAATTCGCCAATCGCCGTCAAAAGTATTGACCCCTGTCTTTGAAAGCGAATTAAAAAAAAATTGTACACCATTTTAAATGAAACAAAAACTGGCGAATAGATGAATCAA
>JAWQRJ010001773.1:0-14939 GCA_033557515.1 Diorygopyx duplodentatus | reverse complement strand
ATTATTTTAGCTCTCAGGGCTACCAGATTTTCTGCTCGCTCGTGGCCATAAACGACCTGTTTCAGGAACCCCCACAAAAAAAAGTCGTTTGGGGACAAATCTGGAGATCTTGCTGGCCATTTAATATTTCCTGTCCCACTCATAATACGATGAGGGAATGAATTTGTTAAAAATTCTTTAACGCTATTCGCATTATGCGCCGGACAACCGTCTTGCTGAAACTACAAACAAACTTTATTTAGATCACAGTAAGCAAATCAACTCAGAACAGAATTAGAAATACGTATGTCAGCGAACGGCGAAAGCTGATTTTATATCACATCGGCAATCGTTCACAGACCTTTTATTTTCATTTTCATCGATTTCGCACGGAATCTAGTTGGTTGAACGTCGGTGAAATAGTAGACAGAGGAGCAAATGATAGTGGTATAAGAAAATGAGCACTCAACCTCGGCTGCGGGCTGAGGCCCGGTCATCCATGAAAACACTTAACCGGAACGGGGTAACAATCGAACAAATTTCTAGACGTTCTGAACGGTATTACCGTTAAATCAATACGTAATAGCCCTTGTAACGACCAACAAGTACCCGCTTGACTGCGTGCTTCCTTCCAGTGACCGCAAAAATGTGGTTACCTGCTCGAAGAGTAAGTACATACTCCTGCAACTATGCCAACATGTTAATATGCTACGTTCATTACGCAATTAAGGATGCTGGTATATCCATACAACTTTATCCATAAGGTATCAAAAGGTCATATTAATTAATATTATCATCGTTAATATTACTTTTCTTAATTATACATATAGCGTTTACAGTCCGTTTGGGCCCATTGCTTAATAATCATCTTCCACTCCTTGTTAACTCTTACTATTTTCATCCATCTCGTTACTCCTTTGGCCACCAAGTTCTCTGATACAGCCCCCTTCCACTTCTTCGTCGGTCTACCACTTTTCTCGGTCTGTCCCTTTTCTCGGTCTGCCCTCTCTCCTTCTGGCATCCTCCAAGCTATCCTCTTAACCACTCTATTCTCCTTCATCCGTTCCATGTTATCGCCGGTTCAGTGTATAGCTCGTAGATCTCCGCATTGGTACGTTTTTTCCACACATACTTCTTTTTTCTGCCCCCAAATGTTCTTCGCAACATCTTTCCCAGATTTTCACCTTTACCTGATTTTTCCTGTTCATTACCGATTCCTCACAGTTGCAGGTCGGAGTTGGTCTTAGTACTGTCTTGTATATCTCGGTTTTTATCTTGTGTGAAATTTTCTTTGATTTCAATATCCCATTTAGACCTGATGAATATCTGTTAGTCATACAGCCTTTGTGATCTTTAAGTTGATTTCAGTTTCTTCATTTTTCAGTTACATCTGTTGTCGATTAGCACGCCCAGATACATGAAATTTGTAACCTCTTCTCAAATTCTCACAGTTTTCCATTCTCCATCTGTATTTTGAATGTTCCATTCCTCGCTGCTGCGAATTTGCATGAATTTACTTTTTTCCATATTGATATGTAAACCCATCCTCTCCGACGCATATAATAATCTTGATGTCAGGTCTTCTAGCTCTTTCTTTCTCCTGTTTACCAGTATCATATCATCAGCATAGGCCAGACACTGGTGACCTCTGTTGAAGAGGATCCATTGTCTATTTATACTGTGGACAATGATGAGACCCGTCATAAGAACCAGTTAAACTGTGTTTTATCATAAATATTTGATCAAATGTTTACCTATCTCCTCGGAAACCTCCCTGATATTCTCCCAGCGCGAGCTCTGTATATTTTTCCAGTCTTCGTTTTACTATTGTAGTTAGGATCTTATAGGTTACATCTAATAAAGCAATATGATTCCTGTACTCCGTCTTGTTGCCCTTATGGTTGCTTTATTCCAGCGTCGAAAAATGGCTTCGGTAGTTCAGATTCTTTCCACCTATCCATAATTGTGACATTTTAATATATCAACACCATGTTTCAAATGTTCTGATTTTATTCCATTTTCTCCTGGGATTTTGTTGTTTTTCATTCCATAGGAAATTTGTACTACTTCCTTCTTGCTTGGTTTCGTAACTTCCCCATCATCAACGGGTCTCTGGTTATCACAATCTGTCTCCATCACCCCATCATCTGCAGCGTTCAGCGTTTCCTCGTAATATTTCCTCCATCTCTCTAGTACGTCTTCTTCTACTCTTTTCTTATTCTCAGAGAAAAGAGTTCTAGATTGCTTGTACTTATATCCTTTGTGTTCTTATAAAAGTTTCTAGTTTCTTTCTTCTTATACTTTAACTCTATATCTTTTATCTCTTCCTCCATAAATTTCCATCTCCTAGTTCTACACATCTGTTCCACTTTATTCCTCTGTTCATAGTAGCGTTTTCTGTCCATTTCTTCTCCCGTTTATAATCTCATTTGTCTTTCTATGTACCACCTTTCTGTTATATTCGTTCTTACACTGTTCATCCATCCACTTATTTTTCTTTTATCTTTTAATTCCTGTTAATTTTTTGTTTATTTCAACAGTTTCTAATTTTGTCCGTCTATTCACTTCTGGTTCTCTATTACCTCTTTATTAAAACTTTCACTTATGGTATTTCTATAATTCTCTGAAATTCTCTCATTTTGCAAATTTTCAATGATATATTTTTTTCTATTTTCCTCTTGTGTTAGGTTGGGTTGTCTGTCTTTTCCTTATTGTGGTACTTTAGTTTCTTCCCCACCATATAATAGTCGTTCGGTATTATACAAGTTTCTTTGTATACATCCTTTCTTTCAAAATGCGTGGACGTTATCTTAATTTTTCTCTTTATTGCCAATGATATTAGCCTTGTTCCGTTGTCATTGCATTCCGTATATTTTTTAATTCTCATCTCCTGTTATTGTTCTACATATGTCTTCTCCATCTATTTTTGCGTTCGCATCGCCTTTTTATAATTATTATGCCTTGGTAATGCTATATCACTACTTCTTCTTCTTCACTATTTCTTCATAATATTTATCTTTAATCTCTTCCCCCTATTTCTCCGTTGGCGCATGTGTATTTATTATCGTCATCAAGTAAGTAAGATAACTTGTCCGATTTTGGTTCAAACTGTTTTATCTGTCCCAGTATATCCTTCTTTACCAAAAACCCTACCCCGAAATTCCTACTCTGACTTCCACTTGTAAATAACGTGTAATATCCCAATTATTTTACCTCGATTCCGTTTAAATTTATTTCTTGTAGATCCACTATGTCCATGGTGTATTTATTGTCTGACTTAAGCTTATTATTGTTTGTTTTTATTAGATTCATTTATTCCTTGTATTCCAAATTTTCGTACTTCTTTTATCCCTTATCACCATATTTTTTTCTCTCATATAAAGAGAAAGTAATGCATTTTGGGCCAAAATTTCGATGGTGTGTTTTTGATATATCTTGACGAATTTTCATATACACAGGGTTTAAATGGAACATCCTGTATATTATTACATTTTTGGGTTCCTTATGGAATTTATAGTCTATTTTATTAAATAAATGTACATTTGGCCAGAGTCGGTACCCGTTTAGGAATTATTGGGCATTTTTTACAAAAAATGACATTAGTCTACCATAGCGGTGCGGCAATGCGAATCCTATCCTTCTTAGAGTCTATTTCAGCAAAAAAATCCAATAAAAGTTACATTACTTAGTCCCCCCCCCCCACAACATAATGTTATTTTCATATAAACTGGGTGCCCCATTTATTCTAGACGCTATGCAACTTGAACTTGTGAATTTGAACCCTGTATATTATTATATTTTTGGGTTCCCTATGGAATGTATGGTCTATTTTATTAAACCTACATATGGACAAAGTCGCAATCTTTAAGAGTTATTGGATATTAAAGATCAAATATCTGGTGTGATACACTCACACGACTTTTTCCCACCTAATGCCCCTGAACTTTTGGAAAAAATGTTCAACTTCCTAAATGGTGCGACTTTAGCTAAATGTATGGTTAATAAAATCGACAAGGAATTAAACAAGGCGTTCTATTTATAAAACTGAAGTTGCATAGCATCTAGGAAAATATATGAAAATATTTCTAGAAGAAAATAGAACTGATACAATAAAAATTTTATTTGAAACTTTTTTCCCTAAAATGATTAGAAATAGGAGAAGTGTTACACACAGACTGACAGACGAACGAAGAGGTAGGCAGAAATATGACTGGATCAACTTCCAAAAACGGTATTATTACCCTTAGAATAACCTAATTCGCCAAGATGTATCAAAATTTCACCATCATTGATATAGGTATAAGGCTGGGAACCCAAATTGTATTGAGCTGTTTAGTTGTCGTCGTCGTAGTCACTTTTCTCTCATAAAGATGTGAGGGGAGATTCTAAATCCAGGTGAACCTCCGTAGTGACCAAAATCGTGATTCTAATATTATCCATACCTAGAAAAAAAAGAAACAGAAATGTCAAAAACGAAAAATGTGGAAAGAAAATAGCAGTGGTGTTGTAATCGGCAAACATTATTTAAAAAAATGCTAAACAGCATGATTCAAATTCATTACATCTCATAGTGAAGATAACTGTACAATGTTTACATTTAACAGTTTTATAACCTTATCCACAGTTTGTTGATATGTGATTCATTCTCGTCCACTTTATCCTCCAGTAGTCTAAGTAGTGGGGTGGTGTAAGAGTGCTTCCAAGTTATTATGCACTTCTATGTCAAAAGCTTATCCCGTTCACCTTATTGCTCGTTGATATGCAATCCATACTTCCCCTTCTTTTCCAGTAGTCTGAATAGCGAGAAAAGGACAAAGGAGTATATTCCTAATGGAAAAAAGACAAGAGAAATATTCATATAAAATTAATTAGTTGAATTAGAATTAATTTAGAATTTTTTACGTATTGGTTTCTATACATTTTTGACGTATTGATTTTTACTAATTATTTTTTTAAAACGGAACAAGGTATTTGTTGTGTATGTGTTTTGCATTGTGTACATCTTATTGCTTATGGTGAGATTTTGATATACTTTGGCGAATTATACAGGTCTTTTATACTTTGGCGAATTATACAGAAGAAACGAGACACTTGTATAATTCGCCAAGGTATTTCAAAATCAAAAACTCACCATTAACATTTTTGGCCAAATGCAATGCTTTCTCTTAAACCTTTAGGCGTTTGAAAGTAATAATCACAAAATTTGAATTTCCTCATAGCAGACATTTGAATTTTGAATGTCAGTAAACACATTAGAATCCCGATTGGCAAGAAAACTTGTTAAACTCGATAAGAAAGCAAATTCTCTCAAATGTGCTACTTTCCTACGTTGTTAAATAAAAAACTGTACAAAAGATAGAATTATTAATTTTCATTATTTTAATTTAATTTAAAGTACTTATTCAAAATTTGTTTATTAAATGATTGTCAACATAAACTGCCGTGGTGTAAGTTGATTTGTACCAGGCGGACCATTTCTGACCTTATGGATTGATGGATTGATGGTCCGGGCATAGGTTTACCCACGAATTCCTCGTCCACGTCCATCTTTTCGAAGACCCCTTCCTTCTCGCTGCTGGAAAAAGGTCACTACATTTGCAATCTACAAAGTTGGGTTGTGCACTTCCACTCCTAGCCGCATCTAATGGTATTTAAATCTACTCCTCTTTCTTGAGAGCAAAAAAGCTTAGGTTAGCTTACTGTCAACAAGGTGACAAAGTATCGTTTGCACTGAACGATATTTCACTAATTCCTGTGTACCCAAATTAATCAATGGTACGTTCATAATCATACCGTAGGTAATATAGTTTTTAAAACCATTTTAAAATTTCATAATAACTATACCCTGATTTCTTTAAAACATGCCGCTTTCGAGAAAAAAGTAAAACATTAAAATATAATTTCGCTCATGTAGGTTGGGTTGCCTAACTTTAAGTATAGCATAGTCGACCGTATAAGTAGTTTATTTTAGCTTGCAATCAAGTTTTTGGCGTTTTCATGGAATTTATGGTCGATTTTATTGAACATACATATGTAACACCGTTTAGTTAGTAAGTTAT
Organism: Diorygopyx duplodentatus; assembly: GCA_033557515.1. Classification (NCBI taxonomy): domain Eukaryota; kingdom Metazoa; phylum Arthropoda; class Insecta; order Coleoptera; family Scarabaeidae; genus Diorygopyx; species Diorygopyx duplodentatus. The sequence goes on along the minus strand of JAWQRJ010001773.1, from coordinate 8,901 downwards.
TTTCCTAAAACGGATCGGGAGGTTAGGTGAGAGAAATTCGCGTGAGTGTGCCATACCAGTTGATTTTCATAATCATTATAATTTCTTCCGTTTTCACTAGTTAGTTCTTCAAACCTCTAGTATTCCTCTTTATCGGCTTTATTTCTCGATGTGTATTGAGTTGACTCAGTCGGTGCCAGGCGTAAAAACCTCGAGTCGACCTCTCCAAAGACCAACGAGTTACCGGTTTGATTGGTCACTTCCTTCTACTTGATTTGTCTGTATTTTTTTAGATTTAATTTGACGTTCGGATACGTCAAATTTGCTGTATTCACTAGTTCAGTGGCGTACACTTAATATCACTTTTCTGAATTAGTTACTGACAAAAGCGCCCAAAAAAACTCAGATTACACGAGAAGAAGAATTTAGCTCTTTGTTAATGAAATCTGTCTCTTTTGTTATTAAAATCTTTATAAAAATAAAGAAAATATGCGGGAAAAGTTTATGTAGAGAGCCTATTACTAAGATTTTAACGTTCAAGCTTGATGAAGCTCTTCACGTCAGTATTATATCCGTATGGCAGTTTTTGAGCTGATTCTATAGAGCAGTCCAAACCCAAGAAACAAGTTAAACAAGAAACGTACGTATTAAAAAGTTCGCTACTTGCTGTTAAAACTTTATCTCTATTGAAGCCGGAACCATTAGGAGCATCCGAAGTTTATTTTGAAAAGTTTTTGCAGCGAGATTTCAAGCCCTCACATCGGGAGCAACATCTGAAATGAAAGGAACTGTTGAATGCGAGCCACGAGATTCATTCGTGCGTAGTTTACGAACTGGAGAGACAAATGGCGGGTTTGCCTTGCTTTAGTTGGTGCATAATTTACGACAAACCGCGGATAAATTTACTCCTTGAAATCTAGACTAACGGTACAGTAAACAAGTATAAAAGATTGCAATGTTTTTATTCTACAAACATTTATAATATGCAGTAAATATTGTGAGAAGAGGGGGCAGAGGGCGGTTGAAACATATACGGTATATGTTTCAGCTTACACTAGCACGTAGAAAACAAAAGTTTGATAAATGTGTGACGTCACTTAATTTATCCGCTGACATCCTTGCCAACAGTCATGGAACCTTTTTATTGCATTTTGTAAAATATTTGAACATCGTTACAATACTTTTTACAAGAACAGAATATTAAAATTTCAGTTTTTTGTGATAACATAATTTACTGCCATTCGATATGATATTATTATGATTATCTGAGTCTTGTGTTATTCATTCTGAGTCTATATTCTGAGCCAAACGTTTCCTTAATTTTCCTGTTGTATATAGCTTGACCAAAATAAAATCACCCCTAATTTAGGACGACCTACCCGAAACATACAAAATTATTCCCATTCTGCTTCCAAACCGAAATCCCCAGTTATCCTCCCCTAAACCCCGAAATTCTTATTAATAACGCCCGTAATCCGGACCGCGTTCTTGCCAAATAGCTCAGGAGGTAAACGGGCCATACCAGCCGCAATGCGCAACACGACCATGTACAGTACCTCACGTACATACGGTGTATATAATAACGCGCAGCTTCCTATTTTACAACTTTGGCACGATGTCAGCACGTACAAATGCGCCGCTCACGTATCTATCCCAGGGGGAGGCGCCGTCGCGCCTGTTCTGTATCGCCGACGTCAAATTAAACGATAACCGTGCACGTTAACCAATAATCCCATATTAAATTACCGTAAACCCACGCCCGCCGCGTGGCGTCGCACAAGGGTTTACACGAGGACGTAAATACCGAAAGTTAAAGCTCGGGGCAATTGACTGTTGCTCGCAGTTAAATCGCCGCGAAACGTGATGATGCTGATGATATTGTAAAGCAGAGATTCCAAAACGGTGTTCTAGCAAGTATTAGCAAGCTTATGAAATATTGGAGCCCATAAAATGCACAATTCTTACAATTCTATAAAATTGCCAACCAATCTTCCGATGCACACCTGTATCGAAAGATTGGTTGTCAACTTTATGGCACAAGAGTGTATACGTCTATGACCTATTTCCTATGACCACAATCTAAAAAGAGGAAACAAGTTCTACTCTATATGGTAGAAGATTCTGGAGAACACAGATTGATTGGTCTCAGACAACAAACACTGGAAAGTACGCTCCTTACAGCTAGACAGATTTTTAGGAGTTAAAGTGAGATTGTGCACTAGGGTGGTCACAAGAAATCAATGTTCGAATTTTTTTCGGGCATCCCCCTAAAAGTTGCCAATTTCAGATCAATTGGATAACGTTAACCCGTGCCTCATTGAGGTTGAAATTTTGAAAAATCGCAATTTCTTGCAAAAAATGCAGCTTTCGCTTCATAAAATGAAAATAATTCGTCCTAAAAACCTGATTCTGGTCTCATTTCATAAAAAATATTTTTGCCTTGAAGTTTTACTCTCATTAATTTTTTGCTAAAACTTAGATTTAATTATATTTAGCAATATCCTCAAAATTGACTTTTTATGAAAATACGTCAAGACATTGCAACATTCAATTGCATCTGTTTTCCAGATTTTGCTTTTCTGTTTTTCATTTTCTACATAAAAGATGGTTTAGTTAAAAGGGTTTTCGAAAGTAAATGAGCAAAATCCAAATCAAAAATGAAGGAATTAGGAGAAAACATTGCAAAGAAACTATAGACATGAAAACAAATAATGTTCATTTGCATTTTATTATTAAAGTTGCGTTATAAAAAAGGAAACATTACAAAGAATAGAAATTTTTATTATTTACAATGATCACATTAAGGTGGTAATGCCGTAGATAAATAAGGTGGCTTTTGAAGAGTCAGGAAAAAATTTCTACACTCAGGTACAACTTTTAACAGAAAATGCCGTTGTACTTTATCTTTCGTTGAACAGGCATTGAAGTCTTGGATTAATTTTATTCCCCTTTCAGCTGTGTCATTGACAACCTTAAAGTCGTTCACTATTTTTTTGCTTGCTAATAATGTTCATTTTCACACCATACATCGGAATCAGCATTTAAACATTTTATATTAACTTCAAATCTCTTTAAAAAAAATATAATTTGAGGAAAAACAAAAAAAGCGACTTCTTTGTCCAATAAATTGTCCACTTCTTTGAGGCCTAATATATTAATAATATAATTATTAATAATTTTATAGCCATGTTTATTTTGCCATTTTTTTCCAAAGTATCATCGAAAAATGAAAATGCAACTTTCTCCGAGTTAAGATACAAAAGATGTTTTAACATTTTAGAGAGTGCCTTAGTGCAACCTCTTTATCAATTTTTCTGCAGTGAACAAATGATTTTAATAATTGTATGTCTTGGTCGGGGCTAAAGTGGGTTTGGGGGCTTTGAACCACGCTTTTACATAACTATTGACTATAAGCAAACACATGTCTCTAATACCTCTTTTTTTAATCTGTTAATGATAGTTGATCCCTGAAAAGATATATTTTGAGAGAATAAATGGTCTTTGCCATCCATCTGGCGTGATGAACAGCACCAGGTACTCTCTGCAGGAATACTTCTAAAATATGGTGGCGACATGGTAAATACTGAAGATTTTACTCTAATAATTCCTCTAGCAAAACACAGGTTCCCCTGAGGCGGCCAATGTTTACTGCAGTGGTATTAAAACACATTGCCTGGATTTTCCCAACTGCCCCTCACTCTTCAACTGCTGAAAATACAGCTTTTGCCTGAGTAATTCCCATACTCTTTTCAAGCTGAGGACATGTGCACAACAGCTCCCTCTAAATCGGAATTTTTGAATCTATTTTTATTATTTGTAGCTGATATTATTCGAACTGCGTCTTTATCAGAATTGCTACACCTATCTAACAATAAAGACAACTTTTCGGTAATAATCTCCTTACTTCCTCGAGAATATTTTTTATTTTCTTCACCTACGTCTGGAAAATTCTCCTCCATATCTTCTTGTCTCGGTTCCTCCTCCTCTGATGTGCTACTTAGTAAAGATTCCAGTTCTACATCTTTATCTTCTAAAAATAATAATAAAAAAGCATTAAGCACTTGCATAAAATGACATCAAGTTAAATAATCTGCAGAATTTTTTTTTAAATTGTGACATGGTAGTTAATGTCAAACTATGTACCAAAGTAGTACTAAATAACATGAAAACAAATAGAGAAAACTCACCTACAGTTTTTCTTGATTTTTCCAATCTTGCCACCTCAGTTGTTAGTGTCTTTTTTCTTCGTTGTTCTGCATTTATGAATTTCATGTCAACTCCTCCCATGCAACCAGGACGTCCTTTCTTTCTCTGGAGTAACAAAAACTGCTTGTCTTCTTCAGTAGTGTTTTTAAATACATCCTGATGAGCAACATCAAAAAGGTCATCAAGGGTGACTAGAGAGCTTCTATTTTCTGATTTTTAACTTTAGATTTGGATCTGCTAGCATTTTTTTGCAGTTTCCCCCACACTTCGTACAGTTTTTCAAACTTTGCAGTACAACTTTTCAAGTGTCTCGTTGGTGTCTTGGCCTTCTCCCAAAAAGTTGAACTTCCTTTATTGTAAGTCTTGCAGCTTCTCTCTGGTGTTCAGTTTCACTTGCCTTTATTTTATTATGAAATAAACTGCGTAAAACTTTACAATTACTAGGTAACTTACAACCAGTTATTTGATGACATATGTGACCAATTAAAGAAAACCTTACATATCTGCCTTGAACTCATGCTCCTTGATCTCTAGAAGATGATGGTTCTAAATTCATTGTCCCTCAAACCTCAGAAGGAAAAAGTCACTAAACGAACGTTCACTGCTTGAAAACGTCCACCAAAGCCTAAGATACCTATTAACTAACTATAATTAGTGAAACTATTTATAAAGTTACAAAAAATTGTTCAGTTTAAAAATTGTTTGTCAATAGGTCGTCATGCGTTTTTGCAAATCATAACTGCTCTAGGAAAACATCATTGGAATCATGGTCAACATCGCCAGTTTGTGGTGCCCAGTCTGACATTTCATCTCTTATCGAATTGAGAAGAGGATGCTTCTAAAGCCTAAACCACCAAATGACAGTTCACAGTTCACAATGGTCAAAATGCTGTCATTACGATCCAAGTGATAGTAATGGTCTACTAAACAAGTTGGTAAGATTGTTTTCTATGAATAATAATCTGAATGAGTATTTTGAGAATGAAGACGACGCTCCTCGTCGTCGTCTTCATTCTCAAAATACTCATTAGTAGCTTTTCCACTTCACTATAACAGTATAAAAATTCCTAAACACTTAGGTAGATATGCAATGATAATGATGCACTTAGATATGCAATGATAAGGAGCTCTCTAAGAATCAATCAAGTGGACGGATTGGGAAGCAAAATGCGTAACTTTTGCTAGTCTGTAGAGAAAGAACAGAAGCTTTGCGCATCTCAAAAAACTCATCCGTTTTGAATGTTGAATGTTGGTCCCATCAAGTGGAATTACCGCGCTGTGTGGTTTGTAGCTCATCATAAAAGAAGCAAACACGCTGCAATACAATATGTCAAACATGGTGGTGGTCACTGTGTTACCACCAAAAGAAGCTAAATATAATAAATGTATAATTTCCAATTTTTCTTGCAAATTTAATTACCTGGGATATCTACCAATATTCAATAGGTGTCAGTTATTTACATTAATAGTCAGTAGCAGCTATACCTCCACTCTTTACGGTCGTTATTGCTTTTCATAGATTTTTTAAATATTTGTTTGCAAGTGCAAGTTCACTTTCAATAATAAACGCTTTTTAAAAATTCAGATTTAACAAAAATTAGTTAAAGCGTTTTAAAGAATTAAGTCTCAAAGAGGCAAATCGATTACAACTAATTTGGATTTCGAATGAGAAAGCTAAGAATAGATTTGAATCTAGCTTTATTGAGTCAGAAGCTTTTCACAATAATTGCTGTTGTCCAGACCATTTTATTCTAATACTCAAGTATTAGGTTAAAATAGCAGCACTTGAGCACGCTAAATGGGTCATCAACATACCATTTACAGCAAGAACTGGGCAACTTTGGGAAATGAAGCGACAGCAAAGAATGGGCTCAATGATAGATGCTGAAAGTGGTGTTTGCATGTAGAAAGAAAAAAATGTAGAGCAAGCATTGTTACGTGTAGTTTTTCTAAAGGAACACACTGAACGCATTTTCTTATAGGTTCGTTATCAATCTGATCCTGTGTTGATACTTGGGTTCGGCTTTCAAATATTGATGTACGTGCTCGAACCTAACGCATATTGCAGCTTTCTTCAGCTACGTAAAATTTATGTGAGTAATTGTTGTATGTGGTAAAATATTATAAATATCTTCTTCAGATACATCCATGTCAGTCAATATAATATAAAATTAATACACGTAGGAAGTCACTATAAAATCATCGCATTACCGGCTGGTTTTGCAGTAAATGCTGCATTTTTTGCCTTTGTATTTTCAGTATTCTGTTTAACATACACTTTAAAAATGTTCAACATTGATTGGGTCTAGTCGGTGATTGGTCGTTAACGGGACAGGTCGGGTTAATGACAGATTTCCAGGCGAAGTAGAGAGGGAATCCTGTATCTCTATTGAGGTTATTAGGATGTTTACGGATTTCTATAGCTTCTAACTATCCTAGGATTTCTAGGATAACTATAAGCGTTTAGTGACAAAGGAGGATTTTTGACTGAGGTTATTGTATAAACACGGATTTTAGGTAACGCCTTGGATGTATGGTAGGAAGGCTTCGTGTTTGATTTCCTGGGTAGGATTATGTGTCGGGTTAGGATTTGGTTTTTGCAAACGGGTTTTGGTTTGGAGGGTTTTTATTTGTATTTGGAGAGTTTGTAGGTACGGGCATCTACGGTACTAACAATTGGTCTCAGTGGGATATTAGGTTTGTGAATGTGTGAGGGATTAAGGTTTTTTGGACATCTAAGGGAAGGGAGGATGATTACACGTACCTACGTGCTGCCTACACCTGCCACAACATACTTTTCGGCCACCCTTAAATTTCACTAAGCAAGGATCTTTCGCGACGAAAGTTTTGAAAGTTAATCATCCGTTTACGTGGAGGATCACGAGTATCTATTAACGACGCACCTTACGGTAACATCAGTAATTCCCATTCAGAACCACCATAGCCGCCCTCAGAATATACAATATAGCCGCAATATCATTTGGGGGCATCGCAAACACTGCTAATCCCTCCTTACCGGGACGCCACCCTATTCTTTGCGCCCTTTCTTTCGCCCGCGCTTCCCCGAGGACCGGGCGAGGCAACGAGGGCGCTGCGGAACAACAAAAAAGACCTCGATAAGCCCGTCCGTGGCACAAAGTCCAAGTGCGAAAGAGAGACGCCCTAAAATGGCGCTCTGCCAGTTTCCGGTAGGAGTGCGAGAGAAGGTCGCCACTGTCGTCGTGCACAAGTGGGGGCCTTGGATGGCGGCAGCGGCCCCTTCGACGGGGGGGAAAGGAAAGGCGGTGATATATGAAGACAGTCCGGATTAAGCGATAAGCTACACGTCCCCCTTGCCCCCCGGCGCGAAAGCGGCTCCTGTTGAATGAGGCGGCCAATAATGAAAATGCCCGTCTTAGTCGGCGGTTGACAATTTTTCTACTTTCCGGCTACGGGTGGCGTCCCACGGTGCGGGGGCTTAAGGATCGCCAGTTTAGTGCCGGAGTTTACCGGATCAGGGCCGGCAATAAATAAATTCAATTAGACGGGACGATGAGTGCGCCAGTTTGCCGGGATTACGGTTCGGAACGAGACGGCCACCTTATCCCTGCGTTTCACTATTTTATGTTGCAAGGATTCGGCGTGCAGTTTGGATTAGGCCAATTTCTTAATTTGTAGGTTGGCCTGGATATTTTTGCGGCCGCATTGAGTAATCCGATTTTTCAGTTTGTGCCTATTTAGAGCTCAAAGAAAGCATCAACTGTGTTGTTATCAAGTGTTATCATGAAATGTATTGCAGAGACAAGGACAATGATTACTATTTTTATAACATTACAAAAACATTCTGTAAATCAATCATTCCACTTTAAAACAACTTATAGTACTTTCGAAAAGTAATGCATAAATTCGATAAAATTGTTTAAAAATTTTTACATTCCAACAGATTCTATTCAAATATGGTCATCAATACATATAATCGAAGATTTATTCACTTTTGTGGAACTGTTTCAAGGATTTCAGATCCCTCCTACACATATGCTACTGTCCTTTCATGCTGCATCACTCTTTACCAATATTCCCTTAGTATTGGTTATCAAAATTATATATGACTAGAGTTCACGGTTGAAATGTGAAGTTGGTTGATTGATAACATACTTAGAAACAGCTTCTGTAAATGTACTTTGTTCGCCTCGTTAAGCGGTTATTTAATTTGTAGTTGTTCAGCTAGTGTAGTCATATTAACGTTAGATATCGTTAGTATTTAGGAAAATGTATCGTAAAAAGTTACTGTCGGATAAACTAAACTGTGACCCAACCCCTTTTGCAGCACTTTTGAGTCTGTCCAAAATAGCATTTTTTTCAAAGATGTTTAAATTGTCTGTGTTTACTGTTAAATGCGAAGCAATTCGCTGCTCTGATATTGATTCCAAATTGACAGGCCAAATGAACTGAAATTCATCCACGAAGGACCTTGAACCCAAGAATCCTTTTTTGTTAAGTTAACTGTGGCGTGCTACGAGTAATAATGTCAGCTGAATTGTCACATGACTTTATATGGTACCAGTCGTTTATGCTCGACAGACTTTGTATGGTCGATACACGATCTGCTAGTAATATTTTTCATCGCTTTGGATCATCTTTTATCCATTCGTATGCTATCTGTGCAATAAGAAAAGATTCTGAAAATTGAATCTTAATCCTGTTTTTACTCTGTCGGCCAGTTTAACACCCAAAACT
>JAWQRJ010001772.1:0-14942 GCA_033557515.1 Diorygopyx duplodentatus | reverse complement strand
GGATTAAGCGTATTGTGGCTCCATGAGGTTTCCTCTTCTAAAACTTAAACATTGCATTTACGGTTTAAATACTGTACATGGTGGTCCATTTTGTAGGTGGTGGATGTTTTTGTAGGTTATCTCGAAAACCGAAGAATTATCAAAGATCTGACACAGCAATCTCAAGTCGTTTTTTTTTGTTTTATAAATATGAAAACAGATCCTCGCTACCGCGATCACTATCGAAGCTACATTTTTATATTTTCCTCATTTTGAAAATTGTTCCTATCTTACTAACTATAAGAGATATCAAAAAACAAAAGGAAGAAGTGAATTGTGACAAGATTACAGTATATTTGTCAACAGAGTAATAAAGAATTCATAGAAAAAAGTGGTTGCTATTATCAAAGAAAGCAGTGTTCTTAAGTGCGGTTCGAGGAATTCAGGCACATCTTGTTTAATCCAAATAAAAATAGTTTCAAGTTGATAAATCTAAATGTAATTGTACCACTATGTCTTTGATGATGATAGGCTTACATATCGGTGGAGCTCGAGCAAGTTGTAGAGACGTGCGGCGGCTCCATTATGACGAATAAGCTTGTTCTGACTACTGCTCATTGTTGTGAAAATATATCGAAAAGCGTCTCCACGTCAGTTTACGCGGGATACGACGCCAATAGCTATGACAGCAGAACTGAAGTGACATCAGTTGAAGTACATCCACATTTCACCACGTTGGATCCAAAAAATAAGAACTCATGGGAGTACGATGTTTGCCTCTTGCACGTGAGTAAGACAAAAAGAACTAAGTTACGCTTTCTTTAATGGAATTTCGTTTTCTTTGTTTCAAGTCATTCTTTTTAAAAATTCTCAATTTCAGTTAGAAGAACCACTCACATTCAACGAGAAGGTGCAACCGATTGAAATTGCAAGTTATAACACTATGGAGGAATTGTTCAACGACACTTGGAATACGGTTGAAATAGTGGGCGTCGGACTTAAATTTGAGCCTGATAGTCATTACGCTGGCTTTGGAAACTATATGGTTTTTCATTGCCAGGAAGCAATGTTGCACTCGAGTTGGGCATGTCAATTCTCCCAGTATCATATTAATGGCGAAACCACGTTTTGTACTCGACGCAGCACGGTATGCAAGAACATTATTTGAAATCCTAAACTATTAAACGCGCCAATCTTGTATGTGTGTATGTATGAATTCCCCAGACCGGGAACACTGCTTTAAGTTGCCTGCCGATATTGGTGAGATTTCAATAATTCGGTGCTAGGAATCGATTGAGATATGTCTCGACTTTCACTAAATTCATTTTATATCGTGAATAAATAACTGGCGTGATCTATCGGAGGGCAGCGAAACAGGTCTTGTCGGATGCGGCTATGACGACAGTTTAATCGTTGGCAAACGATTGGCAAACATTCTGACAATTTCAATGATATTACGACAATGAGCGTTCATTTAACGAAAAGTAAATTAACAAAACTCAAGACCTGCTTAGTGTTACTAACCACACATTTAAAATAATGTTCCTGAAGATGTGTGGAGCATTATTTGTTAGTAATAGTCAAATAAGTTAATTTCATCCAAACCTTCATTTATAAGTAATCATCTTGTCCTGATTTATCATCCTTATCATAATGATAATTTTGTCATTTTGCAGGTAATTTTCGGTAGTCCTCTAGTGTACAAGGATCGATTGATAGGTGTATCCTCGTTTGATAATAGAGCTCATATGTTTCATTCAAGGATAGACGCAATGGAAAAATGGCTCAACATAAATGGCTTAAGAAGCGATGGAACATACACCAGATTACAGAAAACCGATATCGTTTTTCAAATACTACTGCTTATATATGTGCTTACATTTTGTAGATTGTAACGTATATGGTTTCTATTTCTCTGCTCTATTACTCTACTTTTAATTATTTATTACTTATAATTTAAGCATTTTATAATTATTATATATGTTTATTTTTATGTAAACAAATGTATACAGTGCAGGACTTTTAAATACATTTTGTAACGACTGGTTAGCTGTAATAAATATTTCCAAACTCAGTAACAAAGGAAAATAACTGTGTATGTTAGATTATGCGTAAAGGTTCCAACGTTTCCTGTTATGTTAGCACAACTCATGATTTTCCATCTAGCAAGCCAAATCCGATTTTCTATAAGCCGGTTTGACTTTTAGATTACTTGCACTAATTCGAACCATAAGGCGTGTTAATTAGCGTTCAAGTAGTTCTCACAACTGGTAAATGGATTCCCGGCTTAAATCCTGGGAGTAAATGAATGCGCCTGGATAAGACAATGCCAGGCAGTTTGAATGCAAAAATAACTTCTCACCTCCTTACAATCGACGCGATTTACATAATAACTTCACAAGTTGCTCGGTTTAAACCTCGGTATCTTGAATTTGAGTTTTTGTAGCGTATTTTTGATAGCGCAGTTTGGTTGTAACGTACAACAAAACGAACTTTGGTGGAACAGTAAGAAGACAACACAGAGTCACAGGTTAGAGTAATCATAATAATAGGCTTTATTGTGATAGACACGAATTGCTCTGAGCTGCAGATTGAAAAGTAGGCAATATATCAATCAGCTATGAATTAAGGCAAACTAGGCTTTTTTATAACGGTCTGTGGGACAATTAGTTTTCTTCTTAATAAGTATTCCTACATAATAAGTATTCTATATAATATTCTGCGATATTTTCGGACTAATGTTCGAAAATGGAATTTTAGAATGGGGGAAGTTAAATGGAGGCCTAAAAATTTAGTAAAATTTAAGGTTTGATTTGTACCATCAGACTGATACACTTTGCGAATGTTGCTTCTGCATTTGTTTCTACTTCGCTCAAATTCGGTCCGCAGGTGATCACAGTAGCATCATCTGCGTGTAGTAAGCATTTTTCGTCAACATAGCTTGGCAAATCGTTAAAGAAAAACAGAAACAAGAGAGCTCTGAGTGTGTACCCTTGAGGAAGCCCTAAAAACAAGGAGTTTGCCTTTTTAAGTGGCGCAGTCGGTAGGAGCAAAAGACTGGGGGTGAATTAATTTTGTTTTTTTGGAGTTTTACGACGAAAAGTGAAGGGTTACATTTATAGTATAGGATTACAAATTTTCACCAAGGAGCGCTCCCCATCGGCATGGCAGTTAGCAAACTTTGAGAAAATCAAAATTTCAGCAAGGAAACAGCGGAAACAGGTCGAGGGGATAAAAAAAACTTCACCGGGAGCCGCCGCGAAAGAAGAAATCCTCAACTAAACAGATAAGAAGAGAAGAAAACAGAAACGAAACAACATCGGAGGAGTAAAATTTTAAGTAGTGTAAGTAGATTTAAACCGTTTAGTTTAAGAAACTTACGTCAGACGATAGTGCCGGCGAAACCATAGGCTTAACTTCTGCTTCCACGAGATGTTAATGTCTATTACTTCCACGCAGGTAAAATTCAATAACAGTACCGACATTTAATGTAAACAGGTTATATCGTTGATTGATGAGAGGTCGTTAGAGGATCCTGACTATACTATAAATGTACTATCAGGTGGGTCCAACTCTTATGGAACTCGCGTGATGGTTACAGTAAAAAAAGTTCTCGCATAGAGATGGCGTTAGCAGTACCATTTCGAACGAAATGTATTAGGTTGCATACCTTACGGCGTTTATGTGTTTACAACTTTTCAAAGGTTTTACACACATTTGGAAACTACGCCGTTCACCACAATAGTCGTGATAGTCGCAGTGAACATTTTATTTCTGAACATGCCGGCGGTTTGTGCAATAGATTTTAATAAATTTTATATTTATATTTGATTTTTATAAAGTTTATAATAAATTAATCCAATTAACTATTCACTTAGTAGCTCCCATATACAATTCACTTGATTTACTCCTAACCTAAAAACCTGCAAAAATTATCGAATTGCAAAAATTCCAAAGATTTGCGTACAGCAAGTTTTCCGCGGGATGTTGAACAACTGTTCGACAGCTTCAATGGTGCAGACAAAACCGAGGAAGAACGTTACGAACGTTTCTATCTGTATATACTTATATCCTGTATGTACAGAAATACTCTTACTATAACTAGCACAGCATTTCTTTGGAAATTTGTTATTAATTATTCTTAGCTCGCGACAAACTGAAGTCATATTGTCTTAAGCACTGGTATTTTTGCTTCGTTTCATAAAGCAATCATCAGCTAAGCAATTAATTTTCTAAATATTATTAATATTTTTATTAAACTTTCTATTTGTATATTCATATTGTGTATGTACAGAAATACTCTTACTGTAAATGGTACAACAATTCTTTCATTTCTTACATTTCTGTGTTACTGATTATTTTAAATTCCAGAGAGGAAGGGATTGTGTATTACCAATCAGTTTTAAGATAAAAAATCAGATAATTTACTTTTTTATTGGTCAACCGGTTTCGGTGTTCTCATCACCATCTTCAAGGACAATCTTTTGTTTAAAAACTACAAATTAAATCATATATTAAAATTATGTAGTAAAAATTAAAATTAAAGCTAACTTACATTTTTCAACATCACATTTAAAATCGACGTGTTCTTAATCTTTGAACTTACAATTCGTTGATATATCACTGTTTGGCCATTTTATTTACAGTCTTTTAAGGAAAATTTGTTAAAGGCCATGCTTGTTGCATGTATGGTTAAAAATGTGCGATTGCGGTCGATGAGTTTTATTTTCAAGCAAGTTTTGTACGTAGGTGCGCTGTTTTGAGCGCGCGAGACAAGTGGTTTTAAAATTTAAAATTGTGTTTTAATTAATATTATAAAGTTCTGTTGTATAAAGCGTGAGTTAAAAAATATGTCGCCTTTAGGTAAGATAAAAAACTTTCCAAATTAAAATTATTATTATTATTATTATTAAAATAGTTTATTAAAGTATTATAAATATACTTATTAGTTAAAGAGAAACCTCATTTTCCTTTATTTAAATGAAAAGGGGGGGAAGGAATGGAAAGGGAAAAAAGAGGTTGGAATGAATTCGATTAAAATAAGACTGATTGAAAAAGAGAAAAATTTTCTTCTTTACTAACAATTTGAAGTAATTGTTTGTCTTTGAATTGTTTATTAACTGTACATTATCAGCGTAACAACAAAATATATACTAAATCTGCACGAAAGTGAACGTACTAAAAAATCTACATTTTTGTCATTTTACTCGAAGTTTGAAGAAATAGATATGAAATAAAAAATGAAGCTAAGCTTAAATGGAAAATTACTTTTTTTCACTATTTTCTCTAGAATTGAATTACATTTGCACTGAATGCAATTTCGTTGCTTAATATTTTTCATTTTCATTTTTTTTTATATTTTTTATCAATTCTGACTGCCCTTACTTTCCCCTATTTTTTATTGCGCCTTCTTGTTCTAACAAATGTTTTCGAATTGGCATGTTTTACTGCTGGTTGACGTATTTTTGTTCGAAATGGACCATATTTCTGAGTTACATATCATCTCTTAAACGTTTGGTAACGAATTTATCTCTTTTAATACATTTGAAAGACGTACTCATAATATGACTACGATAATCTAGCTACCAGTATTTTTCTTAATGTCTTTAATAAATAAGAGTATTCTCAGGCTTCTTCACTTCTTCACGGTTGCATTCGTCAGAGGATATATTGCATCTACATTCAACAGTTTGCTTGAAATGTCTGTCCTTAAAAATGTTTATTTTTGATATTTTTATTCCTAAACTTATCATCCTGTTTTCTGTAAGTCTGATCACATTAAAATATTTTTATGAGAAAACTTACTTTCAGTTTTATTTACATTTTGTGTTCATATCACCCTTTGCAACAATTTTCTTGGGTGACAGTATTCTCAATTTCGTTTTCTTTCTCTATTCTCAAGCAATTATCATAAAATTGAATTCCAAAAAACTTAAAATAAAAAATTCATAAAAAAAATGTATCACATGCTTAATGCGTAACACTTACGATAAATTATGCAGTACTTTATAAAGCCTATTGTAATAGGTTGACATATTTATTTATTGTTCCTTACTTATTTTATTCTGGAACCACAATTTTTCGTTTTGCACAAAATATTCTGTATTTCATTTCTGTCACTCATTTTTATGAACGTTGTATTTGAATGGAATGACATTTGTCTAGTTCAACATAATCTAAATATGAAATCCGTTCCTTTAAGAGCGGAAAGTTGGTACGATACCGATCTCATAATAGCGTGCTAATCGATTTTTGTGCTTTGAACGAAACTGGTTTAAATCGATCGAGATCGATACGTGTATTGAGCGCGCATATTGTCTTTTAAATGATTTAACCTTAGAAACATTCCGTAAAAATGAAACTCATTCATTTGGCCAACGAATTAAAGATTTGCTAAATTTATTACTAACTAAAATGCAATTGGACACTCGTGAGCAAACGATACTCCTGATACTGATAATTAAAAGCAGGAATGTACACAAATACTAGTATACAAACTTACAAACGGGGTCTTAAGAGATGTGGAAGAGACATTGATTTATATGTATAAAAAATCCATTGGAAGCAGCAATGTCACAGGTACTTACAGGTACTAACATCAAAATTGGTAGTACAGATGTGGAATGTCAGCAATATCACAAAATCAGCATAAAGCTCCAACGCAAATAATTCCCGAACAGATGAAAATTTTGCAACCGATCCAAGTGCGACAACCAATGACGTCGGGAATGAAGTCTGTGATCAATTTAAACATTCCTTTAAGAACACCTTTCCAAATTATAATGCTTTTTCACAAAAACTCAAATTTTCCAAATCAAAATCTAATTAGACCAAATTACCCTCAATACCACAACAAAAATTTCTTTATTCCATTTTCACGAACTCAGCAATCAATACAACAAAATCACCAGGATAATTATTAGAGAGAAGACAACCAAGCCAACAACCAATGGATGTTTATCCATCATTAAGTGCGTTGCGTAGAAATCATAATCGAACACCATTTGCCCCACCGTAAAAAAAGATGGCATGTGAAAGAATTGCGTCAGCAATGATCGTCCGGTGCAGAAGAACAATAGTACTATGAGAACTAATTTTACCCAGAAGAATATTATCAGGAACAACTGTTTACTGGTAATCAATAAAAGATACCAAATCAAGTCGCATTATTACCATTGAAATTATGCATTGCGTATAGCATAGAAGATCAATATGAAATTATTATTCAAAAAGATTATTCAAATCTATTAATTATTTGGGATACTTACTTATCTGAAACAATTACAAAGTATGGTTTTTCGATAGAACAAGCCAAATGATAGATAGCAAGAGAAATAATTAAGAGTCGAAGAATATCTAGAAGCACTGGAATTGCAGCCAAGAAAGAAAAGATGCTTTTCCTTTGGTGGAATAACAAAAGCGATCGCAGCTAACATAGATGTAGTGTAGACGATGGAAGACAATATGAAAAACATAATGGCATTACGAAATAATTAACAGAAAATGAAAAATGTTATAGAGAGTCAACTAAAAATACTTGAAAACGCTACCACTTATTATGAAGAGAATGTGAAGATATTGATGAAAATCTAAGAAAAATTGCAAGTAAAGCAGAAAGCATGGAACAAAGATTAGGCACTTTAGAAATGCCTTATCACCTAACAGTATTATTGGAGGAACTATGGGATAGACTATATGATATAACTCGGTCGAGAATCCTTGCAACAGCAGGTGTCTTACATCATATGGCAATAACCCCAAATTACTCCTACAATCTATAAAAAATATTCAATTAGTCCGAAAATTACTTATGTTGGGATGTCAGCAATTATCTGGGTCGTGGGCGGTCATGAAATGGGAAACATCTGTCATAGCTTAATGTTACGCTAGAAATTCTTGTCAAAAATATCAGTGTTAGTTTTTGAACAATGGTCTTCACCACAGCCCACAAAGCTTTCATGATTGAAGCCTACTTCCGAACTGGTGTTAATTAACGGAACCTGGGAGTACAATGAACGTTTATGTTTGAATAGTTTCCGGGAGAAGTTTCCGGATTTGACAGTAATTCCGAAGAATTTTGTTGCTTGCCTGAAAAACTGCGTTGGTGTTTTTCGCGAAAAACTGTCTGTGACTGTGTTGGTCTGGGTCAAATTGGACTCTCTTATGGAACCTGCCAAAAGATTGTTAAGAAGAATTTGAATATGCATCCATACAAGGTGCAATCATATCACGCACTTTTGCCAGAGGACCATCCGAGACACCTTACTTACTGCCAGTGGCTTGTTAACAATTTGATGGAACACAATGACCTGCTGGATTTAACATTTTTTTTCTGACGAAGCCTGGTTCCATCTTGCGGGATCTTGTATGTCAATTCCCAAAATATGCGAATGTGGAGCACAGACAATACCCATTTTTTTATGGAATCTCCACCACATCCCCAAAAAGTTGGTATTTGGATGGCGGTATCACGAAGAAGAACAATTGGGCCAATTTTCTTTAATTTCACTGTAAATGCAGCAACGTACCGAACACATTTTTTGAGTGAATTTGTTGAACAACTTCACGATGATGAACCTGAACATGGTTACTTTCAACAGGATGGTGCGACAGCACATACGACTGCTGTAAATATTGCTTTTCTTCGTGAATTTTTTAATGACAGGCTAATAACTTTTCGTACACAAGTAGACTATTGACCATTATAGACTATTTTGTGTTCCCTTATTAAAAAAAAACGAATTTTCAAAACCACTGTAAATAATTTGCAAGAGTTGGAACAGAGAATTGGTGAAGAATGTAGGGCAATAACGCCAGAAATGCTGCAAAATTCTTTTGAGGGCATGAAAAGGCGTCTAAATTTGTGCATCGAGGTAAACGGAGGACAATTTGAACAGTTGCTTTAGTTTTAATCCACTTTTTTATCGAATAAATATCTTATTTGTCGTTCATTTCAATCTTTAAACCTAGATCTCATCATTTCGTTCAAAAATGACAACTCATACTCAATCTAACCTAAATTCTTAATTAAGCAAATGGAAGGTATAAGCTATGATACATGTTTCCCATTTCATGAACCCCCACGACCTAGATAATTGTTGATATCCCGGTATTAATGATGATTCCTTTTGCGAAATCCATGTATTAACGGTGGACCACAATTGTAAGATTGTGTGTACGAATTATTTCATATTGGCGATATTGAAATTATTTTTTTTAAATATAACATAAAATTGATTATCAGTACAAAAGAGAATCAAATTATTCAAAAATATAATCAAAGTAAAGACAATGATGATAAAAGGTATTTATTTAATTCGAGACTTATGTACTTGTGAATTTATAATAAA
The DNA here is from genome assembly GCA_033557515.1 of Diorygopyx duplodentatus. Classification (NCBI taxonomy): domain Eukaryota; kingdom Metazoa; phylum Arthropoda; class Insecta; order Coleoptera; family Scarabaeidae; genus Diorygopyx; species Diorygopyx duplodentatus. The sequence goes on along the minus strand of JAWQRJ010001772.1, from coordinate 5,613 downwards.
GAGTACATTGATAAAAATCATAAAACAATGTTAAGTCGCGTATGTCGTGAAATTGATCGTAATATTGAAGGTAATATTACATCAGTGGCTTTCACAATATGGAAAGCATGTAAACGATTTTATTATTTACTTCTCGATTATATTTTGTGCTATAAATTAAAAATTAAGAATTAATCAAACAATTCAAGAAAATATGGAATTACCTCCGATTTAATCGTCGTAAATTCCTTCTTAGACAGCAGGAGTTATAATATCGAGAACAAAGGATGCTCTAAAGGTGACATCCTTGGAACAGAGCTGTTGTAAGTGTTCATTGTTTTTGCTAAGATTTGAAATCTCCAGCAGCAATTATTGAAAATATTTAAAAGATATTGGCACCTGCGATAGTGATTGGTCTAAACAATATTGTTTCATTAACATTATTCTCAAGCAAATCAAATTTAGACTAACTGACCGGAAACGGGCGTAGCTAAGGCAGTCAACGTTAACATGCCAAAGTTAAAAATAGAATGTTAGCTCAAATTCCGTCAGCAAATCGCAAAAAAGGAAAAAATCAACTCGTGTGGCTCACTCACACGTCTTTCGAATTTTGGACGAATGAGAGATGATCTTAATTAATCTCCAGAAGAGATAGTTCAAAATTTCCCCCAAAACAAACTTTGGAAGAAGTTAAAACTGAAGGTATTGCTTCTAGAAGCAAAGACTAAGTGGTCCATGGTTAGTTCATCTACCATCCATCATACCATCTCTGGAATACCAAACCCACTGGCATGTGTGGGCTATCAATATTTCCAATTCAATTCATACTATTCAAAGAGTACACAACATTTTTAGCAAGTGTACAATTTAGTTTTACACAAAAGGTGCCCTTTTGGTCCCTCTGGACCGATTGTATACAACAATCGGCAATATACAAACACCTCGGCAATCAATGTGTTCATTCAATTGTGAACTAACAACTAAGCATACGTACGCACACACTTTGTCAATACAAATAGTCTGCGTAAATGAACAAGGAGGATACTGCCGTTTCCAAAAAGAATTGACATGGAACCTAATGCATTTCGGCGAAATCAATTTAATGGTAGGTTCGTGTTTTGTGCGAAATGACAAGTAATAAAATTGTCCAATTTCTGTTGCGGTAATTTGAGCACGTCGCGATATGTGTTTATGATTTCATCGAAAGCACTACGTTACAAAATTACCGCTACATCGCTAGCCGTGTGCCGACGAGATAAATATAAACCGCAAAGTCGACACGTTGTGTAGTTCATTTCTTGCACAGACGTATATCGCCTGTAATCAGATTTAAGCTCTGGCCAACTTAGAATTTATTATGCCCACGCGCTTCTATTTCAGCTCGATTTATTCAGAACATGGAATGCATCTATCTAAGTATATTCCAGGAAGAAAAAAACCGTAACGTTTTGGATAAATCAAGCGGTAATAGGTTCCTCTTCACTCGCAGGATGTACGAGGGTTGCTTACGGTCGATTTATTATTTAATTAATAATACTATTTCTCCCAAAGAGAAATAGTTTCAAAAAGCCCTATGACTATGGCTGAGATTACTAGCGCAATTATAGCGACAGATGCGCTAGAAATATAAACTTAAGAAATTAAAAGTCGTTACAAACATCGATAAAAGTAAAATAAAACTTATTTTGGGGATGGCAATCACCGATCTGCTTCACAGTTCAGTAAATAACCAGGCTTGCTTATTGCAGTCTAATGAGCAAATCCTTTAAGCCAATCAGGAAGCCTTTATCGCTGTAGTTGAGCGTTTACTCAAACACAAGTGTGATCGGTAAATTCCGCACGTGATATTGATTCGTCTGGTGTAACAATTACACAGTTCGCTTAAATTGCAGAAGGTGGCGTGGGCGGAACCTACACCGCACCTGGATGAACAAGAATCTACGGAACAGGCAGTATTGAACATGCCCAGCAACAATTGATATATCCCTGTAATTGTGTTAATGACTCGTTTTAGCTCTACTGAGAACGATACTTGGCTCCCACGCACGTATTCAATAACTAGTAACGTAGATTTCCAACACGATATATGCAGTTCATTGCATACAGTTTTTTTGTGACATGCTGAGTAGGTGTTATTGTTGTTTGAGTTTGTTTTGTTCAACTGAATGCACACATGACTGGTGTAGCTTTCGGTAATTAATAGCACATAAATAGGTTGTGTTGTTTTGGGTTGAGTAAGTCGCAGTAAGGTAGTTACGGCCAATTAAAGCAAATGCCACTTTGTTTACTACACGATGACAACTGTTTTGACGTAGAAAAGAGTAAATTAATAGTGTATTTTCTCGCCCAGACCTTCATCATTCATAAAGCGGAGATGTATGAATCGCATATCAACAAACTGTGAATAAGGTTATAAAACTGTTAAATGAAAACATTGTACACTCACTATCAGAAGTAAGGAATGAATTTGAATCATCCTGTGCAGTATTTTTTTTTAAATAATATTTGCCAATTGCAACCCCACTGATATTTTCTTTCATTTTTTTTTTTAATTTTCGGCCTTTCTTTTTTTTTCTACGTATGGATACATTATTAGAATCACCACTTTGGTCACTACGGAGGTTCACCTGAATTTAGAATCTTCCTTCACATCTTCATGAGAGAAAAGTGACTACGACGACAGCTCAATAAAATTTGCCTTACACCTCTCATCCTCACCCTTATATCTCAATGAAAGGATCTACTAGACGTATTGTGTCCCACATTTTGATGGCGAGATTTTGATATATCTTGGCGAATTAGGTTATTATAAGGGTAATGATACTGTTTTTGGAAGTTGATCCATTCATCTTTCTGTCTGTCTCTTCGTTCGTATGTCAATCTGTGATTAACACTTCTCCTATTTCTAATCATTTTAGGGAAAAAAGTTTCAAATAAAATTTTTATTGAGTTCCATTCCAACCCAAAAATGGAATAATATACAGGATGTTCATTATGTTATGGGGGGACAAAGTATTGTAACTTTTATTGGAATTTTTTTTGATGCAATAGATTCTAAGGGGGCTAGGATTCGCATTGCGCACCGCTATGTTAAGCTAATGTAATTACTTGTAAAGAAAAAATTTCTTGAAATGTGTTAATAATTAAATTATACAAGAAGGACCCACTTATAGAATTTAGATAAAGTTATTTATGTCCACCGCGTGCATTTTTTAATACTAACCTATGTCTTAATCTGTAGATGCTACCTACACACAGACTTAAATTATTGTCAAATCTAATATAAAGCGAGGTCGCAATGCTTTGGAACGTTCAATGGGTTAAAAATAGATAACGCTTGTAATACGTCTAATAAATGACCGTTTCTTTTAAAACTCTCAGCGTGAGTATAGATGATTTCATGTTACTCCAAAGATAGAACAAAATTATTTACACGATGCATTGATATATTTAAAGAGTATTTTTTCCAAACATCTCGATTTTGCAATTTAGTCTAAAAACTGTTTTCTTGTTTTAGCGTCATTACGATAACACTTTGACGGCGTATTTCGCATAAATATATTTAAGCCGTTAAAATAATCCCGCGCACAGAGTCTTGGTCCAAAAAAGTTTATTATAAATATCGCGACGAAGTACGATTAAAATTAGTGGCCAATAAAAACCAAGGTCGGGATCGTGCTCTATATTTACACCACACAGATTTTCAGCGGGTTAAGAGCGCCTACTTGTTTATTTTCACTCCCACCGATCTAAAACAAACAGCCGCCTAGATTATAAGCACTTTTCACTCAATTCCGGCTACAAAAACTGATGTTATTAACGTTTATCACGTCTTCAATGACGCTATGTTTACGCTAAGCGATCGTTTAATATCCCCCCATCGTACGCAATTAACGGGTAATTATATGGTTACAAAGTAATCATCAACTACTATTTAGCAGCAGCTTGTTATTATTAATATTGCGTGCGTCGTTCCATACAATATTATTTTAGTAAATCAATAATCATAAACAAATGTTTGTGCGCGCTTAGCGAGCGTAACTTTTCTTACTCTACTTTGCACTAATAGATAAGCTAGAGAGCTAAGCATAGATATTTGATAACCATGCGGTAGCGCACAATGGACCATTTCTAACCAAAAATGTATTCTTCTTAGCGATCTTTTGAAATTTTGCATAGACATAAACCAAAGTATTTGATTTACACTCATTATAAAACAAATTAATTTGATACATCTATTGGTAAAAAAATGGTTAAACAATAACTACACTCTTCAAACATTCCTGATTTATAAAATTACTTACATAGCTCATTAATTTGGAAACAATTAAACCAAATATTAGTTTGAACAATAATTTTATTTGTGGAGTACCATAGGTACTGTGATACTATAAAAATAAAATCATGTTACATATTTTACGTGTTTAGGGGCATAATTTTTTGTCATATGAGATTAAAATAAGCTTATTTTATTAATAAAATGTATTATTAAAGCATTATTTTTATTAGAAATCAAGTTATCACCTGCTGGTATTTTTGAAGTTTAGAAAAATAAATTAAAAAATTTGACTAATTCTAATAAAATATTCGATTAGATCCCGCTTTATTAGGTTATGGGCCCATCCACACGAAACAAAAATTAAGAAATAATAAACCGCGTAACTCTACAAAATAGTTTGAAACGCTTCAGTCAAGTTGGATGCTTTTGACAAATGGTGCGGAGAAAACCTTTGATGAGCCGATGTCTGTTCGAGCGAAACTTCAGAAAAGCAGATAGTTGAGAAAGTTGTTCAAGAGACTTTAGTTTCACGAAATTTTAAGAGATCCAACAAGTCTATAAAAAAGAAGATTACTGCAAATAAAAAGCATATTGGTTGAAACATTGCAGAAAGTGGACTTCTGATGGTCAACCGAGAAAAACATAGATACTTGCGTATAGTAATGTAGTGGATTCGAACATTGCTTTAGTTTTTGTTTGCAATGAGTGTTTTCAGCAGAGCCAAACTGTCAGAATTAGTGCATAGAGACATTTGCTAATTTTCAAGAATTTAACAAGACTTGTGGTAAAAGCAGCAGGAAAGGATTTTTGAAGGACCTAGGAGAAAGAAAAGTGGACATAATTTTAGAATATTTGAATGATCCATCTTGAATATATAGATACGAATGAAAACGCCTTAAACTTGTTTTATTTCTAAGTAATATACTAAGATACTAGTTTCGATCTATAGATCATCATCGTCTTAATATACATTTATTTATGCGCCCTAATTTTGTAGATTAAGACTAATTATGATCTATAGATCGAAACTAGTATCTTAGTATATGACTTGGAAATAAAGCAAATAAAAGAAATTTAAAGTCTTTTCATTCTTATCTATAATCTCTGAAATTAACAACGAAGGGCAAAAATTATAATTAAAAACGAACACTATGTCCCTAATATTTCATGAAATTTATTCTTAGTGTTAGCAATTCAAGATGAAAACTCAAACAGCGAATTCAAGTAAACTCCTACTAGATGTGAATTATAACTAAATGATAAGACACCCCTCACTAGAGTTCCAGAACGGTTTGGAAGTTTGTATATGGCAGATGTAAGACCAAAAATAGTAAATGTTGTAGTAGAAACTGGGA
>JAWQRJ010001771.1:0-14960 GCA_033557515.1 Diorygopyx duplodentatus | reverse complement strand
GTGTAAAAGTTATAAAAGGTGTAAAAGCTCGATGCACCAGAAACTTAATCTTTATTATTTTTATAACTAAAATGCAATTATTTACGTATCTACATTTGTAGTATATGCAAACTGAGGCGAACACTGAAAGTCCGAGCGAAGCTCGGAGTACCTGATAGACCGAGCGCTACCGAGGTCTACCAGGTACTATGATATTATATGCTAATTATTGAAATACTTAAACTACTACTTTTAACAATAGGTTTAAAAACATTACATTCAAAAAATTGGTTTTCAATGTTTTTCTGTCTTGATAAATTTGCTGTAATTCTTCTTGAGCTTACCTTTTGCTCGTCAGCCTCTTTTTCCGCTCTGGTCATTCTTGTTTTGCCACATATCATATAATGACTCCTCTGTGGAATATGTGGTAATTCTGTCTCCTCTAAAAACTTCCCTTGTTGGATTTCTGATTTGTTTTGCAGAACCCTTCCGCGTATAACATATATTGTATGTGGCGTTGACGTTATTTTCTTCTTGGAGATATATGTTTGTGTCTCTAAATACGATGCAATATCACCCCTTAGTCTCGAAATATCACCAAATTAATTAGAACATTGATCGCAGTGTAAATTTTTATTTTTACTCCATTTTAAAACAAATTGTTTAATAAAGAATAGAACATTCATTGTTTCCTTCAGAGTTCTGCTCTTTAATGTTTAGCTTTCATCAGAAGTTAAGTTCTCCAGTTTAAGTTCTTCCGGAGCAACAACTCGGGGGTCAAGAACTTTGAAGACCGAACGCCGAAGAGTACAATACTGCAAAACTTTACCTTATTAACTGCAGTTCTTATTCCTCTCCTTTACTGCCTTTCTAAATAAATTGCTGAATACTGAATAAGCAGTAAGGTTAAAATCATTTAATATTAATATAATTTTAAAAAGGCAGTATGCGAACCACAAAGATATCAAAATTTTAAACTGGCGTCATAATGCAAAACTTACAGCTTCTAGAGCCACAGGGGCTCTATTTCGTGACTTAGCTGAGTTTGTCAGCCGTATCGAAAATCGCCTATCTGTTTAACATTCTACCCGCAATAAACGAGATCCGTTCACTCCTTCGGAATGCTTAATTCCGAGATAACCACTACCGTTTACCGTAAATTTTCCGCCAGTCAACAGATTTTTTTTATCTTTTGTTGTATTCACTTCGCTTCCGCAGAACTCGCAGAAAAGTTGAACAGAAATATTGACAGAATCTTTCTCCAACACCGGGATTTGCGGTTGTAAAGAGGTTTAGTGTTTTGTAAACCTCAGGGCGAGAATGTTTTTCGATCAGCAGGTCGCCAAGAAGTTTGCGCTTGTTTATCGGCTTCCGCGGACCTCGAAACTTCGGTAATTGAAATTTACAGTTTTCGGTAGGCGGCGGGTGTATTGATTTACGGCCAGCGCGACCCGACAATGGTTAACTCCGTTCTACTTAATTTAAAATCGTTACAAAAGATTTCTATCTGCACAAACGGCCGCTGTAATTTACGACGCGTAATAACCCTACGGTTACATCGGTGCCCCTCTGGCAAAGCAAATACTCCTCACGTCCGACCCGATACCGGCTACAGTCTCGAGTGAAATTAGAATTCAATCGGCTGTACCGTCGTTCGCGAATTCCGTGACAGGTGGAACTGCGAGCGATTGGGGCGCCCCCTTTGATTCTGATGCCCGTACGTCCGGCGCTACGGAAAATATTACCGACGGAGCCGCGACGTCCAAATAACGAGTTGTGTTCTCAAGCGGAAGGACCATTCACCATTCAAATAGCGCACGTCAAAAGGAAAATTGGTATCGGTTGTTCTGAAAAGATTTTTCTCCAAACGGTTTAACCGCCGCTGTTTCTATTTCGTATTTCCTATAAAAATGCACCTACTCGTTAACAGGGAACAAGAGACAACAAATGGAATAATGGAAACATACCATATTAAAACATTGTCGCAGATTTTGAATTTGAGATAATCCCACGAAAAAAATACATCAATCTAGAAATGTTTCGTTTAGGAAATTTGTTTTTCCTCAAAAAAAAAATCAAATCCTCATTGATGCGCTTAAGTGTAAATGAAGTAATTGTAAGTACGGTGGTTAGCGCCAATGGGTTAAGTAGTATTTGGTTTGATTTATACATCCATAGCATGTACCACAGGTGGGGAACGTACGGCCTCCGTGAGTTTCTTGTGCGGTCTTCATAAAAGCTAGCTGTTGTTCTCTATTTTATGACTTACGGTTAAAAAAAGGGTAGAATAACGTTCAGCACTTGATGTTTTACAAGGTAGTTAGAGGACGACAAATTCGAGAAAGGCACGTTTTTGTGATAGGAATAGAAATTAAAAACCAGATCTTAAAGCCAAGGGATTGCTTTCATATTGCTGTAAAGCGCTCCGCCCTCGGCGCACAGTGGGCCGAATGCCCGATCTAGGTGGAAAAAACTATTTAATTGTTATTAATTATGTTTTTATTATGATTATTACCTATTTTATAATTATTAAGTATATATGTGTAAACAATAATTACAATATTTAAAAAAAAGAAATACACAGGTAAAAGAAAGCTTAATGTGAGACCTAATCATCACTCTCATCACTATCGCTATCTGAATCTTTATCGGATGAGTTGCCTGCAGTTGGGAGACTTGGAGGTTGCAAAAGTGATAGCACATCCTTATTTAACGATTTACGACTTTTCCTGGTCTCTTTTCTAAAAGAGTTAATTTTAGGATCTGAAGTCAGCAACAGCATTTGAGCCAAATCTGTATTTGTGTCTATTCGTGAGCATTTCCTCGTGTGGCATTCCCGAAATCGCCTTAAATCTTTATTTCGAGACTCCTGTGCCTCCTCCGAAAGCATACCGATAGGCACAATGCACTTTTTTATTATTTCGGTACTATGGGTCAACAGCGTGTGAATAGTCACGGGCATGTAATACCATGAATATGTACTTAAGTACAACGTTCTTGTGTCTTGGACGTATGCTTCAAACTTTTCGACATTAATGTCATAACCAGATGACAAAGTAGTCAAGATAATGTAAAATCTTTTAGGAAGTTCGTTGTCCAATCCTGTTATAGTTGCACTTTTTTCGTGGTTTTTCAAAAACCTTCTTGCGGTATTTCCGTCGTTAGTGGTTCTAAATCCGGGTTTAGGTCTATCAATTATTAACCCCATCTCTTCTTTAAATATTTTTTGAATTTCCATTTTTCGATTTTTCAGCTCATCTTTGTCTTCATCTGTTGTGATCGCCCATTTTTTTATATTAAATCTGTAACTTATATGAATGAAGCATTCGAGTGACCTAATCCAAGCATGCAATGTAGATAGTCCAAAATCATAATTTTCTTTGATGTCATGGGATACTAATGGTTTAATAGTATTCATCAATTTAGGAGTTGCCCCGCATATATAACATCTCTGACTTGACTTGGTCCCTGTTAGAGCATTACAAACTTTTCCGTCTACCATGGTCAGTAAAAATTTGTAATGAACATTAATCTCTTTATTTTCCACAGTTACCTTAGTAGGTTGCAGTGACTCTATTTGTTGTTTAATTTTATTTGTTTCGGTGATAGTCAAATCAGTGGTTTCTTTGGAGAACATAAACATTAACGGCCTGCAGTTTCGAGTAGATGAAGGAAAAGGATTGCTCCAAACTAAATTTTCCACTCTGTCTAACTCGTGCACTTTTAGAGGGACAAATGAAAAAGCAAATAAAAACTCATCATCGTCATCCTGGTCTTCAAATTTCTGCTTGTACCTACTATGACCACTGCTACCATCACAACCCCATTTACATATCATAACAAATGTTGTTGCAGAGGGGAAACTTTGAAAAACTTTACTGTGAGCAAGAACAAGTCTCTTAGTTGTGAGGTCCACTATGGTTTGTACATTGAAAGATACGCAATTCTCTGTAACTATCATATCATCAGGGCTAGAGGGATAACAATCAGTTTTTGTTTTTGCTAATTGATAATAAGATGGATAGATATTATGATTACGGTTTAATGCATGTTTCCGAAGTAGCTTATAAGAATTTTTTGACAGATTACAATCAATGAAAATTGCTAACGCTTCTTCGTTAGTAAATGGACGGGTTTCATTAAATTGGCTCATTCTAAGTTTTTTAATTTGGGTAGCTATATCTGATGAAGAATGAGCTACTTCTCTAATGATGTTAGCTGCATCACGCTTTCCCGATTTTCTTACAGCGACTTCAGAGGCAAGCACTATTTCATTTACAGGTCTTTTCATAATATCTCCAATTTTGTTTTTTTTTCGTTTTAGCACAACAGTCTTCAAACGGCTTAATTGGTCGACCTCCAGAAGTAGATGGTTGAGGTTCCTCTTCATCACATATACATATAAATGTAAACATTTTATCCAGCCAAGTATTATTTTTTTTAAGAAACAAATCTCTGTACCGGCCAGCTTCTTGCCATTTTATTTTAATTTTTGACAACAAAAGTTTTAAACTGTTGGTTAATTTTTCCAAAGAATGTTGTTTGACGTTTTCAACAGCAAATTGACACAAAATGTTCTCCATTATTGACTCCATGTTTGGACACGTTTGCCAAAGACGAAAAACATCTCTTCTCGCAATAGAGATTTCTTTTTCTGAAAATAACCAATACGACGAAGTTAGCAAATATTAGCAATTCTCTTTTTCATGAAATGTTAGGTGATACTATAAACAACAACATACATAAAGATCTCAGCGGTACTATTCGGTACATTTTTTTTACGGATGTTAAAATTAAATAATAAGTAAAATTTTGAGTTATTATTTTTTTTAAATTGACTTACCTATGGATATGGTGTCCATCTTAATAAAAACGTTTAATCCTAATGTTTTTACAATTTACTAACTGAAAAAAAGTAAACCTTTCTAAGCAAATCCTTGGATAAAACTGAGCTGCCAACTTGTCAGTCTTATAATGAAAACATCGGATTAGTCATTGTTTATACTTTCTTGTGATCTTTGTACGGAGGCCAATTCGAAAATACCTTCCGATATAAGACAAATAGGTATTCCTGATTATGACTAATAACATGATTATATATTTTGTTTTCATGAATTAATTCCACCTAGATCGGCCATTCGGCCCAGTTGCGTCAGTACGAACACCAACGCACTTTGTCCATTCTAAATTATTTTCAACCATAAATATATTCAGGATCTCGAACAAATACTGTGCCTCAACGATTGAATTACCATCTAAGAACCGTACGTAACAAATCAAGTGTGCGTCCTTATTATTATCTGTGGCCTCATCGAGTTGCAATTCAAATTCACTTGCTTTTAATTTTTCAATTAATTGTATATTGAGATCCTGCCCCCCCATGTGCTGAATTCTGCGACTAATGGTATTGTTATACAAAGGGACTTTTGAAAGCAGTTTCCCTGCCGACTCGCCAACCATAATGTTCACTAAATCTACAGCAGCCGGTAGAATGAGTTGCTCTGCGATGGTATGCGCCTTTTTACACTTACCAACTTGCTAGCAAAGCATTATTTGGTATTGTCATATGTTTATAAGTGCTGCCTTTTTGTTATTTTAATTCAATTAACTTTTTGGTAAAAAAGTCGCGAGGTTTATCAACAAAGTTAGAATGGTTGGTTTCTAAATGTCGTTTTAACATACTTGGAAGCATACATTCTGGTGCTAAAACTTTCATACACAACACACACTGTGGTCTCTCCTTATCATTTTCGTTCATTTATGTAAAGCCAAAATCCAAATAACTGTCGTCATATTTACGACGTTTTCGCTTCTCGAAACCCTTGCCACTTGTTTGTGGAACGTACTCTCTAGATTCAGCACTATCTTTATTATTCAAGTTTAATAAGAATTTGTCCATTTGTAGGGTGATCAGAAAAATAACTTTTGAAAATAACCTTGACATACGAATAAAATGCGCGTTGACGCGTCCGTAGAATACCATTTAATTTGGCTCAATAGTGAATGCTCTTGTACAAGCTCAGAACAGGCCGTTTTATTTTCGGATTTACATTGTTCTATAACATTTATTTATATATAAGAATAATTTATTAAGTAATATTATAAAATAATAATTTAATACTTTTCTAACGTGTGATACATCTCAAGGCATTTAGGAATATGTAGCGGACCGAGGCATGTTTTACATTGCCAAGTCGTTTCACTTCTTATATTATACTTTTTGCACACATGACATCGTTTTGCAGGATGTTGCGTTTTATTTGTCGCAGGTATATTTTCGGGAAAATGTGCCCAATGTTTTGCTTGTAATCGAGTTGGGCATTCACTTTGCGACGGTCTGCCGCGTGTCGGATAGTTTGGAAGCGACAAATTACAGAGCATACTTTCTGCAATATTCAATCGAAAATTCACAAACGATTGCTTTTGTGAAGTAGGCAACTTTGAATATAAGACATAAGCATTATAAATAGCTATGTCAAACATATAAGAAAATATTTTTTTATATCCTTTTACCCACTTTCGCATGAGAGGGAAACATGCAAGACATTGGTCTTGCTTGTCGACACCCCCCATTCCTCGATTGTATTCCACAACACAAGTCGGTTTCGACACAGTTTCTTCTTCGCCTCCTTTTTTTCTTCTTATTTTCCCCGTATCGACCATTTCTGCGTTTGAGTGTTTCGTGCTTATTATATACACATCCTTCTTGTCATGCCAGCGTAAGGACAGGATACCTCTGCAAGATAGTGTTCTTACTTCTCCTTTATTTAGCTTGTGCGATGCCAGCTCCTTTGGCATATTTTTCCGATTTTTTCTCACCGTTCCAACAACATTTGTATTCTTCGCTTGCAAAATTTTGTATAAATTGGGAGACGAATACCAATTATCTAAAAACAAGGTATATCCTTTTCCTAAAATGGGTTCGGCTAGTTGCATGACAACACTTTCCGATACAGATACATTACTTCCTTGAATTTTGTCTTGTCTTGTGTATATTTTAAATCCGTAACAATACCCAGAATTGGATTCGCATAATTTATAAAATTTAATTCGAAATCTCGCTCGTTTGGATGCTATGAATTGTACGTAATTTAGCCGTCCTTTGAATTTCATGAGGGACTCGTCTATGACGATATTTTCTTCCGGAGTGTATAACTGTCGGAATCTGGCATTCAAGAAATCCACCACAGATCGAACCTTTCGTATTCTGTCTTCTGTAGAAACCGTCTCATTATTCACGAAATGAAGATAGTGCGTTATGGCCAAAAAACGTTTACGAGGCATAACTTGCGAAAATATGGGAGTCTCTAATATTTTTCGTTTCGACCAATACATGTCTATTTTAGATTTTTTTATTTGAGACATTATAATGCATAACGCAAAATATGCTCTAACTTCATCATTTGTTACTGGACACCACTCCTCCTTCATTTTCATTACCTCTACCATTTTCATTTGTGCTGCATATCTATTCGTTTCTCTAACTATTATTTCAAAAAAATCATCACATAATACTTCTTTGAAAACACACAAAGGTGTTGCATTTATACCCAATCTTCGTAAAACTAAACAATTGATACCGGAAGTTGCAGTAAATTGTTTTATATTGACAATATTTTCTTCTTCTTTCCAGTTCCATTCATCCTCTGTGTCAGAATCTTCACTGCTCGAAATAGGTCTTGCACGTTTACGCACATTTTGTTGAATAGAGCTAGCTTCACTTGAATTTGAAGCATCACTTGAATACTCAACGGCATAAACACTTTGATGGCCATTTTCTATTTCATTATCACCACTAGAATAGCCTAATAGACTTTCGTCGTCACTTACATATAATGGATTCAACTCAGACATGTTGCGAGAACTATTTCTAATTTTACAAAATTCAAATATATGCTACGGCATTCAGCGTGCGAGATCACTGTTATACTAACTACCCCTTCCACTGCGCTTCTTTCTGTTTATCTGTTTGCCGATGCGATTTTGTTACCGATATTATTGAGGGGGGGAAAGCATCTTCGACTGTCTAAAAAAACAGCATTGATGCACGGCCGAAACAGATAATCCAATAATATTATACTGCCCGGTATTCGCCGAAGAGATTTCTTGACGTCTCGGAGACGTCAAAGTCTACCACGGCACATGAAATACATGACGTCTTAGAGACGTCATTGTATGTCAAGGGGTTAATATCCTTACACCTAACGGTAGAAAGGAGATTTTCTGATTTTATATATATAACTATAGTGAAGACAAATTACCTTTTATAATTTATACTTTCTAATTATGATTGGCGGGCGAATACATTAGAATAGCAAATATCAATATTTTGTAGATAACCCCTGAAGATAGTAGTTAGAAACATGTAGGGTCGCAAATCAAAGTAAAATATACACTCAGAAAAGTAGAATTTCTTTATCACCAAGGAGTCTACTTACGGTACCTGATTAAAATAGATCTAATAATGAACAATTTCTACATATTTAATAGCTGCGTAAAACAAAAAAATATTATTTTTATACCCATATTTCCGAGTGTACGAATATAGTTCCTCAATCCTAGACGTTGGAAATATTCTATTTTTCCAAATCTACCAGTAGCATATTTTTCATGTAACACTGAGAGGAAAATATCGGGAAAACTTAATTTCTTTTCACGATGACAATTGCATGGGATTGCATGATCCAAACATAGCTTTTCAGAGATATATTTTACTGAAGACAGTTTTTTTACAAATCAAGTAAAATTAAATAATAAAATAACAATAATAATTTCCTTAATAATCGAAACCGTATTCGAAATACGATTGATCGAAACTATGTATCCTAACGTAACCGTCCTCACCTCCTGAACTGTAACCTTTGCCGTCCGGATGGAAGGCGACGCTGTTGATTGGACCGAAGTGACCTTTCACACGACCAAATTCCTCCTCGAATACTAAATGGAAGAAACGAGAATCGAACTTTCCCACTCTAGTAGAGGTGGTTGTTACGTCCATAGCATCTTGACCGCCGCCCAATATGACGTGTTCACATATCGGACTGATGGCAGCTGAATTTACCGGACGTTCAGTTTTATACGTTTTCAAAAGCATCAAGTTATCGGAATCGAACAATTTCGCCGTATGATCTTTCGAAGCCGTAATAAACATTGTAGAATCTTTAGACATTTGCATATCGTTCACAAGATGATCGTGTTCTTTCGTCGAGTGCAATTTCTTTCCGGTTTTAATATCCCATTGCGTAATTTCCCCGTTATCGTGACCGGTTAACAGAGTTTCGTCTAGCGCACCCCACAACATCGAAGACACCCTAGCACCGCTAATTGGAATTCGTAGGATCGGCTGCGCCTGAGCTATACTTTCGTCTACGGTTCGAGTATCGATAATAAAAATTTCGCAATTATGTTTCATGGCCTTATCGGTAGCGTACGCGGCCATGTTTCCCGAAAAACTAAAATTACATGCTCGAACGGAAGAATTCGTGGTGATACTACCGATTTCCTTTCCCGTTTCGCAATCCCACACCCGGAAAGAATTGTCACCTCCTCCTGACATAAATCTGGTGGTCGTCCAGTCCACGTCTATGCACCATACGGCGCCCTGGTGTCCGTTGAACGTTCCTAACCTCTCTCCGTTCAAGGAATACCACACGTTTGGCTTGTTGTCTTTAGATGCTGAAAAGAGTAGGTCACCTTCCCGACTATACTTGATTTGGGTGATGGCACGTTCGTGCCCATGCAGCATAATCGGTTTCTAAAATGACAGATCAATCGTATAGGTTAGATTTGAAAATTAGCTTAAAAAGAATTAAAATCGCTATATTAATTGGACAATTTTGTTAAAATCTTACCATGGTTGATTGAAACTATATTTTATCGGCTTACTTCGTGAAATAAACTTATATCCTTAACAATACGAAATGCAACGATACAACACACGAGATATAATTATTTTCAAATGTGAACAACTTCACAGTGAACTTGCCAGGAAAATAAACTAAAAAACATGATTGTAATAATTTAACCGCACATGTAGTTCTTATTTTTTATAACATCGATACATTATGAGATTATATGCTTTTCTAAGTAAATTATTTATTAACGGACTTTTTATTGATTGAATTTTCAAACAATTTCAGCTAACTTCACCTACATCAGTTTGAAATTTTAAGGTTAACGTTACCTGTCAGATTTAGATTTGTAATGTTTTTAATGTAAGTAAGCATGGAAGCAAAGTTGAAAAGATATGAGAAAATAGAATTTTTGGGTGAAGGCCAGTTCGCTACAGTATACAAAGCTCGTGATATAGAAACTGACACAATTGTAGCAGTGAAAAAAATTAAAATAGGCAGTAGAGTAGACGCACAGGATGGTATAAACAGAACTGCACTTCGTGAAATAAAAATTTTGCAAGAACTTAACCACAAGAACCTCATTGGTCTGGTAGACGTTTTCGGACATGTTTCAAACGTTTCCTTAGTCTTCGATTTTATGGACACCGATTTAGAAGTTATAATAAAAGATAATACTATAATTTTAACTACGGCAAATATAAAATCGTATATGATTCAAACCTTACAAGGTTTGGAATATTTACACTTAAACTGGATTTTACATAGAGATTTAAAACCGAATAACTTATTAGTCAATTCAAGCGGTGTTTTAAAAATTGGCGATTTTGGTTTAGCAAAGTTTTATGGATCCCCGAATCGAATAAACACTCATCAAGTTGTTACACGTTGGTATCGAGCCCCAGAGTTACTATTCGGGGCAAAACAGTACAGCGTTTGCATAGATATGTGGGCTGTAGGTTGTATTTTAGCTGAGCTACTATTACGACTTCCATTCTTGCCCGGAGAATCAGATTTGGATCAGCTAACGAAAATATTTCAAGTGTTTGGTAGTCCGACAGAAGAAAATTGGCCGGGATTAAAAACGCTTTCCGACTTTATAGAGTTTAAGCCGTGTCAATCCGTTCCACTAAAACATATATTTACGGCAGCCGGAGATGACCTTTTAGATGTTATATCTGCATTGCTTGTACTAAATCCTAACGAAAGACTGAATTGTACCCAAACGCTAAATATGGCCTTTTTTGCTAATAAGCCTGCACCGACATTTGGACCAAAGTTACCATTACCTCAGAATATACGAAAGCAGCGCGAAGAAAAACCCAGTTTGAAAAGAAAACTGGTAGATGCTATTGAAGGGGGATCACTATCGAAACGGCTATTTTTTTAAGTTCATGGTTATTGTATATCTGAATTATTAAATGGAATGATTTTCAAAATTATATTAATTTAAAAATAAATGGTATTTTATATAAATTATGGTTTTAATTCTACTTGTTTTAGAAGTACAGTGCAACCTCTACACTCCAGAAACCTGCAGAACTTCTTCAGTAGTGTTTGGTACACATGTGATGTAACACCTAATTTGCGTATGTATGTGTATTTACTTTTAAAAAATGTCTAAATGACGACACGTTACTTGCAACAAAAAGATGAAATAATAAAATTAATTGAATCTGGTAAGGTACCAGCGTTTGACACTAGTAGAACAAAAAAGATAATTTTCTTCAGTAACTAATAGTACTGGAAGCTGGTGAAAGTCCTGTTTTAACTTCCTGTTTTTATAAGTCACACAAAACTCTTTTTAGAATCTCCATTATAAATAGCTCTAGCAGTTAAACAAAAATAATTGAGAACATTTACTCATAAACAGTCAAGTACACTAGTGATTGACACCTGAAAATGAAAATGCACCTGTCTTTGACATTACAAGTACCAGTCTTTGACATTTTTAAACGGTCTGCTGAAATATAGTAGTAGACTTACTCAAGGAAAGAAGTAACACTTGCAAACTCAGCTTACAAATAAAATATAAATTAAATAGTAAACAAAATAATTTAATATTGTAGCCAAAATAAATCAATATCAGTACCTATAAAGGAATAATAAGTTAACGTGCAGTATTTTATTGTTTTTGTGTCAATTAATGCTTGAAATTTGTAATAGTCAGAGCAAACGAGAAGTGAGAACCAGACAAATAACTTACGGTGAACTGCTTAAAGACACGACTGATACATTGGTCAATTCTTAGTCACTTTTTATTAATACATTTTAAAAATTAAGTACAAATTATTTTGTAAAAATAAGTATTATAAAACACTACTATTTTAAACGCTACTATTTTCTGTAGCTCATGTTCTTTCTTTTCTTCAAGTCTAATTACTTTTTGTTTCTTCTGTTTCTCTTTGTTCCTTCAACTTCTCTTCTGTTTTCTTTTGATGGTATTTCTGCCAAGCCTCGGAGGTTATTACTGACGGTATTTTTTCTTTAGATTTTCTTTTCCTTGAAAGCTGAGGATCTGACCAAAATAGAGCTCGTTTAAGTGGTGATGGGATATTTTTTGGAATTATAGATTCATTTGATTTTGGAGGTGACGTTTGTATTGTGGTTGGAGTTGGTGGGATTTTTGGATGAATGGTTTTATAAGCACTGGTTGAGGGAATAGGACTATTATCACCGTCAAAAGTATTGACCCCTCGCTTTGAAAGCGAAAAAAATTGTACACCATTTTAAATAAAACAAAAACTGGCGAATAGATGAATCAATTTTCTACAACGTGTAAAAGGTTGAAAATTATACGACATTACTTTATTGTTTTATTAAAAGAAATAGTGCTGTTTTTAGACGATATTATTGGGATGAACAAGTTTAATAATTAATTTCAATGGCGTAATAAAAAAACAAATTTTTAGTATGTGATTAAGAACTAAATTCCCTATATTCAGGTATTTTTTATTTTAATTTCCGCTCCTAAGTTTTTATTCTATTTGATTCCAAAGCCAGGGGTCAATACTTTTGACGACGATAGTAGTGTTATGTTTTCTGGGAGGCTGTAACTGAGCATCATTGGTTTCATTTTCCGAAAAAAGACAAATATCTTACAATGGGCCATTATCAAAACTGTTCATAATAACTGACATTGTTCTTGTCATAAAATATCAACGTTGGTTACTTCTTCTTCATGAACAACTACATCATTTAATACAATTGGGTCTTCATTGATGGAGTTGTTCTCATTCCTCACTTCGAGTTGGTGCTTTTTTATTTTTCCACAAGTAAAACAGTAACGTGTCTTCAGTAGGACCAGTCCATAGATCCTGATTGCTAATGTCTCTTCTGAAATATTTGATTCTATGAAGAGTAAATCCTCTTTCTATTTTGCCCATCGAATGGGTTGTCATTGTTGTCTCAGCACATGTGTTTTCTTTTCCTGTAGCAATCTTGTTAAAATTAACATTTTCAACATTACATGGACAAAGACCGCACGCTCTGAAGTCGCTACTGTAATCTGAAACATTTATTCAACACTGACGTGCAAAGTTTTCTTTTTTGAATTTATTTCCGAAGTGCTCCATCGTCAATTTCTTATTTTCTTTTCTCCACATTGTTTTAAGTGGATCAAAAACAGCTACATCCATTGGTTGGAGTAGATGTGTTGAATTAGGGTACGTTGAGATTAATTTTATTCCATTTTCAGAGCAAAATTTTGACACGTGTAATGTTAAATGTGGCACTTGACCATCGATAAAAAACAAAACTGGCTGCTGAATGTGTTGTTCGTTCAACCAAGGCAAAAAGATATTTATTGCTAAATCAGATTGCAAGAATTATTATTATAGGATTTAGAATATGGGCGATATCGATTTTCAAAAATTAATCAGATTCCAAAATGATTAGGTTAAATTTAAGCCATAAGACAATCAAATTCAAAACACCTAGATATGAAATTCTTATAAAATTCAATTTTTCTTTGCAGATTTAGAAGATCATAATCCCCTAAAAATAAGTAAGTAATTCTCCCATGATAATAATATTCTGTAAAAATCGATAATAATATGTTGCTTGTAATCTGATCGGTATGCAAGGGATATTGGCAATTATATGCATGCCTCTTCTCCATAGACGTGGATAGGGAAAAAAAGGAATATTGTCTACTCACCTGTTAAAGCATAGAATAAGTTAATCCTCGCTTCAAGCAGCGTTCCATGTGTGTAAAAACAAGACCGCATGTTTTTCTGCTTAGTAAAAGGTTTAAAAGTAGAGATTCATAAATGCTCTTATACATTGTATACTCTACATTGCTTTACTATTGTACAGAGTACATCCAAGACACGCCGTAAAAAGAAATTAACCTTAAATTAAATAATTTTTCAGGATTGGCGATAACTTGACTATAACGAACAATCTCTGGTCAAAGGTCAATCTCGTGGTAGAAGAATAATAAAATAAGTAAAACGTGTAGGTGTATTCTGCTTACATCAGCTTATAGATACAACGTGTTTCTGAAACTGGACGATTTTTTAACCCTTCTTATTTCCTTAAATCGTTGAATCGTTGCACTTTACTGTAGACCTATTAATTGGATGTCTGTTTGGATAAGTATCATTAAAGATATGACCAGCTTCTCCATGCGTTCTTTTGCGATCAGTAAAACCAACAATTATTAAATTCAACACGTTCGATTTCGGTGAAATTAATTTTTTTAATGTAACGCGAAATGTCATTTTATGCAACTTCACTAGATTGCCATGAAAACTAACCTTATTTTACATTAAGTGAAGTGATTCGTCGTTGTTGTCGACGAAAGAGTTTTTGAAAATTGTATTAGGAACGCCATATTTACTCTTTAAATGATTTATCGCGCACCCTTCGGCATCTACAGTAAATTTCCATTTGTTCCACATATTTTCCAATTTATTTCTACCCACCATCTGTACGGAACATTTTCCTTTCTGGTGTTCGTAACAAAAGTATTCAGTAATCATTAGGATTTTGTGCAACGATAACGTGCATTTTGGTTTCAATTAAGGATTGTAGAACGTGGCGAATTCACTTTAACTATCAGATTCTGTATTTTATAAAATCTTAATACAGGTTTTCGTTACACCTGCGTCACCCAAAGGATTCTAA
>JAWQRJ010001770.1:0-14963 GCA_033557515.1 Diorygopyx duplodentatus | reverse complement strand
GTATAAAGTTTGTGGTTTTTAGTGGTGTAAATTTTGAATGTTAATCTTCATAGATGGCGCTGCGAGCGCTATCAACTTTGAAATTTCAAATTACAAAGGGGGTCTTGTGACACATCATTGTAAATGTCTTTCAATTGTCTATTCAATAGTGGCTGTAGTTACACATTATACGCGTGCTTCCGAAGCCGCATCTAAATGATTGAAACTTCATAACCGATTGATAGAATTGAAAACTACCGCCACTGTTCAATAGACATTGAAAGACCTTTACAACGATGTGTCACAAGATCCCCTTTGCAATTTGAAATTTCAAAGTTGGTAGCGCAGTTGATAAGGATAATATCGCACACGGGTTTGAAAACATGACATCTTAATAAAGAATGTCAAAATATACAGTTTCGTTAAAATGATAGTAATGTGTAAAATTACACTGTTTCTCTGTGATTCGGATTTACCAGTTCTCGAACTTTATGCAATATTGCGTTGACTAAAATGTGTCCTGGACCCAGGTAATGTTGTGTAATCTTACAATATAATACCTACCAATGCTCTTTTGTTTTCCGTCTGTTTCACGAACATGCATTTCGGAACCCTAAATAAGTTTAGATACATTTTGTGTTTTTTTTTTCGGAAACGACACATCAGAGCGATTAAAACAAGATACCAGTTTTGATTACCCTTTTAAACTTACTGTATACCTTGTGTTTTCCTAAAGGAGTTCGTGAGAAGTGTGGAAGCAATTACTACAACAATCTACTACTTTGCAGTTACTGCATTGTATCAAATATTGTATGCCAACAAGGTCAGCAGAAATGTCTCCCCAAAAATGTTTATGTTATGTAGTGAAAACCATTGTTGTGTCAGGAGATCTAACTGGCCACTCTGCAACTAACCCATCGTCCGGGAAAACGTTCTTTTAAAAATGGGAAAATTTGAACCGCATAGCTTGGGAACACACCATATTGTTGGAATGTTTTCTGAAAAGGTATTGTCGTTTTCCACAATTCATATTATCATACGATTAATGTCGTTTTCTAAAGTCTAAATAAGATGCACTAACAGGTTGGTGTTCACGTTTTTAATATAGTAATATTCCTTAGAGTTTCTTATATACATTTTTTGAGTTTTTTGACTTTACATTATTACAATTTGTCCAGCGAATGAATAAGCACTTACAACAAAGAAAGTTTATTAAACACGGCAAACTTGCATGCACAAACAACGATTGCCATAATATGCGGATCGTTAAAAAATCAATTGTTCGGGTGAAATCAGTATCGATACTTATGATAAAGGCCGATTCAGATATAACTATGACGTACCAAATGATGTAAACAACTCGAAAACAGTGGCGTAGCTATCATGGAGCAGTTGGAGCAAACTGCCTCGGCGCAAGAATCATCTGGAAATTTAGCAAAATTAGAAAGGACGAAATAAAAATTTCTAAAAACATTTGTGTAAAAAAAATCGATTTACTAGATTTTCTATAAAATATACAACAAATTAAAAATTTTTTTTAGCCAAATAAAACTGTAAGAGCATATGTAGATGTTAGGCAGCAAGAAATTAACCATGGCTAAATTATTGGCGCAAAGTATTGCGACGTATAGTAGATGTAACTATAATGCTTGTTAGCTACAGCTCTTCAAGATGTAGGAAGTTTGTAAGGAAATTTTCTAGAAATAATTAAATTACTTTCTCGGTATGATGATGTTTTAGCAGTTTTAAAGAATCCCAAAGGCAGTACCAACTACTTGAGTCCGGATATGCAAAATAATTAATTAATTTGATTGCACGTGAAATTACTGTCCAAATTGAAAATGAAATAGAAAAGGCTGCCTTCGTAACAATATAACAGATACAACACAGGATCTATCAAAAATCGATCGGCTACCCAGCAAACACAAAACTAACTTTACCATAATCTAGCCGCGTTCAAAAAATGCATTAAAATGGTAAAAAATAAATTGTTTAAAGTAGTCAATTTAAACACAAATTATTTTATCTGAGTCTAAAACATAAATGTCAACCTTTATTATTTTAAAATTTATTTTTAAGAAATGCATACTTGTATTAAACATTTGTTTAATACCAAAATATGCGTAATTATTTACTACTTATTTTTGTAAAGGGCAATTAATCACAATGTATTAATTCAATGTATTAAATACAACTATGATAATAAAACAAAATATAATTCTTTACTTCCTAAGTAAAGTTTTAAAAAATGAAACATGCTCCAATAATGTAGCAGGAGCTACTTGAGGCTGCGATGTGAATTAAAAGTAGCTCAGCAACGTCACAAGTAATTTCTGATAATTGGGTATAAAAACACATATTAAATCGAAGCAGTCAGGTCCAAAACTAAGTGAAATATCGGAGAGATATGCTGATTGTAACAATTCTGATACTCTCAGAATATTTTTATCAGATCAGGCGACGAGATATACAGATGATAAGCAATTGAAAAGTGTACATAATTGCCGGACGGATTTAAATTTAATACTTAATTGATTAATTATTAAACCCATTACACTATAAAACAACTCAACAAAGAATTTTTTACACGACGCAATAATTTTTTTGGAAAAGACGGTTAAATATTCCATATAGCTGATAACTCACGGGCATCGTTTTTAACAAACTTCCAATTATTCCTCAAGTTTTGGGATTGGGTTAGAAGTGATGAAAGCATCTCAACGGATTTCTCTAAACCTTCATGAGAACCTTGGAACATTTTCGAGACTGTATTAATACCTTTGGGTATTTGACTTTGTACTATTATTAAAATAAATCTTGAAAATTGTTCAAAATAACCAATTTAATTAATTATAATTAATTAATAATAATTAAGCTTTTAACTTCACCTTGTTAATCATTTTTTTTTTCATTTAAAGATAAATATGTCAATATTTAACCTTTAGTTGATTTTCGATTTGATCAGCTGAAAAATACTATCAACCATGCAAAATGTATATATATATATGTATATATATATATATATATATATCCACTGTAAACTAACAAGTTATAGTGGA
This sequence comes from Diorygopyx duplodentatus, assembly GCA_033557515.1. Lineage (NCBI taxonomy): Eukaryota > Metazoa > Arthropoda > Insecta > Coleoptera > Scarabaeidae > Diorygopyx > Diorygopyx duplodentatus. The sequence continues at coordinate 11,925 of JAWQRJ010001770.1, read as the reverse complement.
AGATCAGTTTGACAACCGATAAATACGGTAACATGGCCAACATGAAAACGTCCTGTGGATTGTTACCAGGTAATCCGCATCCTGACATGCTGAATCCGCCATAGTGTATTTTTTACAGTACGCAACGGTTAAGTTTGAACCAACCTTAATCTCTTTATACTATTTTTTTTCATAGCGTTTCGTGTACACCAAAAACCTCTCCACGAAATTCTTAACAATACTCTTGTCAACCTTATAGGGATCACCAGTGCTTGACATGTCATCAATCGACGATTACTTCGCTCATTACTGCGGCAGTTTTGAACGTCGGCGCTTAACTTGAAGTTCAACAGTTTGGCCAATGATGCGTACACGATATCGTAACTCCAAACGTTTATATAAAGTGTCGCGTAAAACTGATGGTGCCACAGAAATTACTCAGGTACTACTTGAACTAAACCAGAGCACACTAAGTGGTTGATCAGTGATTTTTCGGATTTTCTTTCGTAACAGCTCTAAGGTGAGTAATAATATTTTCAAAACAGTTACAACTACATTAAGTTAAATTTAATTAATTAAATTTAAATTTAATTGTTGCTAGTTTAAGTTTTTCAACATTCCACAACCTGTTAACACATTTTTTCGTAAAGGTCTAATCAGCATATTTATTGTAAATCAAAGTTATGTTAAAGCAACGAAAAGAAGTAGCAAATATCTTGCGCAAGTGTTTTAAAACAAGAAATGCTGGTAATGTATATTACACCATACCGATATTCTTATTTATGTACTTTTTAATGGAAAATAACAAAATCTTCATTATCAATCAACATAAAGAGGTTAGTTTATGAATGGAAGTTTACACAAAAGATTCCAATTGCCTTAGCAATTATTACTAAGTTACTCAGTACAATCTGTCTTTAACGAACCAAAACTGTAATTTTAGCACTGTCTTTATAAGGCGATAATGTTATTAAACAATACTGATAACCTTTGTGTCGCCGAATAGTTACGAAATAAAAATTTTAATCAATTTGAATCATTTAAAATAATTATTGAACGCTTACATGTAAACCATATTTTTTTAAAACAAATTTGCATTATAAAACAAAGAGTGCGTTGAATTCCAACAAGTGTATCTTTTTAAATAAGTACAAAATATTCTAAAATACCTCAAATATTTCACGTTCTTTAAATTATAGAATTTGGGCAATAATAAATTGCAGCAATAAGAAATTGATATTTCAATAACAACTGTAGTAATAATAATTTGGCTTTACCTACTCTATATTAGTTAACCGTTGTGTGACAATAGACATTGCCACTTTTATTGTGCTATTGCGTATTTATAGGATTCCCGTACGGAAAAATATGTTTATTTATATAAACTTTATTTTAATTAACAGGTAATTTTTCTTAACTTAGGGTAAAAATTTAAATTGTTTATTAAATACTACCGAACCAGGAACAAAAATAACAAGATACAAAAATATAGGAAAGATTTTGTACTTGAAAACCAGCAAAGCAGATATTATAGGCTGAGACACTATTAACTCACCCCGTGTGTACTTAAAAAATACTAAAGAACCTTTTGAAAAGGAAATTGTTAAACGACGCCGTTTACTATGACGCCGTTAAAAATTATAGCTCTGTAATCCTTTTACGATAACAATTTAACTATTTAAAAGGAAAGTGTTATTATAAAACGATTATAGAGTTATAATTTTTATCGACACCATTCATTTATCTTAATCTCTTATTATCACGATATATCACTAGCAATACGTCAAAGCATTCTATTATACAGAAAGTATATCAGAAATTTTTCATTTCTGCTTCCAAAAAACTTCATAAAAGAGCCAACATTTCAATTAATAACAATACGCTGTTCAAAGATTATGCTATAGAGACGATAGAAACACACTCACGTTGGCAATAGCATTCAGCAAGAGCACTTTTGTTTCTCAAGATTGTTTGTATTAAAGGATATGTTGCTTTATTACTATTATAAATAAAAAGTGTTGGCAATAGAAAAACCACAAAAATATATTGTCTTCTTTAAGAAACAAATTAATTCTGCTACTCTGGAACTCCAAACATTAACAGAAAAATAATTGTACCGATTTGCAAACAGAATAGAATAAATTCAAAACATTTAGCAAATGTTTTAAGTTCCTGCAACTGTGATGATATTTGAAATTCTTTGTCAAAATGTTTCAAAACGTTGTAAATAATTTAATGTATTAATACATTGTATAATAACGTAAGGCTCTTAATCTCAATTGAGATTAATATCTCGATTGAGATTAAGAGCCTTAGAGATTATGAGCCTGCTGTAATACAAAACCATCTGGTTTGTATTTGAATAAGTGTCCCCTTTTCAATTTTGAGGATCCAAATCCAAAATCTGGATATTCCTAATTATCATCCTAAGAAACTCTGGTACACAAAATTTCAGCAAAGTCGGCTTAAAGGTGTCTGAGATAGAGATTTCCAAAAAGAGTAATTTTTCACTTATCAAGGAAGCTTAGAAACCTGAAAGCAAGAAGTGAGAACAAGGAACAAATAATCAAAATCTTTAATGACAATTAAGGAGGAGAACAAGCAACAAATAATCAGAATCTTTAATGACAATTAAGGAGGGTAAGACAGAGTGGGGTATTGAGCGCTTTACTGTTCATGTTGTTAATCATGTGTTGTATAATCTTGAACTGAGCATGAAAAAAAAATGGTAATTATAGGTCGAATAGAGAAACTGATGTGATCCCGAGTACCGTACGGGAATTAAGTAAAAAAGAAATATCGAGGAAGGCGAAACTGACACTCTATGAATTCATTTAGCTGCCAAATTTATGCTGAAGTGAGATTATTATTAAACAAACTGTTAGGTGCGAGAAAATTATATAAGTTATGCGATACCAATATTTCAATTAACCAAAAATGTTTTTTTTTTCATAATTTTTGTAAAAAAATATTTCATCGACGGAAACTCATTTCTTTTTCCTGCCTGAATCTCAGATACCATTTATCCTACTTTCGTGAAATTTGTTGCAATGGGGCTTTTGAATATGGTTGTTAAGAATATATTAATGAATATTTTTACTCATTCATTTTGCACATTTACAAATATAATAGGAGTAATTTTGAAAAATTACTCCTATCAATGGTGCAGTGTTATCCAAAAAGTAGCTATTTTAGTTTGGTAACTAGTAACGAACATTTTGATGGAAGAATTTAATTTGATGGAAGAACGTTTATTACTATGGGTACTTGCTTAGTAAAGAACCACATAGTATGCAGTGTGTTGGTGAAAGACAATACTTCCAAAAAACAGGAGGGAAACCAATTGCAACAGATTCTTTACAGCAGATTCGAACCATTGCATAAACCAAGAATTGTTAACATTTAATTTTGTAATCAATTCAGACTCCCACTGAATAAATTTAGGTTTGATGTGGAGCTAAAATATATATTGTTCGAAGGTTCTATTCTAAGGGTATACAAAGAAATCAGGAAAACATCAGGATTAATTAAATTATTATTATTATTATTATTATTCTTATTCATAGGATTTAGTAGTATTTACAAAACAATTGTTAGAGTAATCCACAGGATAGAGTCTGGAATTAACTTAAACCTCCATTATTTTCTGAACAGCAATAATTTGAAATTATAAAATTATTGATAATAATATAGAATAGTTGCCTAAACTAGACGCGCAATAGCAATTATGCAACTACTTTAATTGAATTAAGCATATCCTAAATACATCGAATTACTTAAATTATTTTAATTTACAATTTAATAATTATGATTGATTTAGTTCCACATTTCCAATAATTTTCTACAATATATTATCATATAAATAGTTTTATAAATAATCATATAAATAATATACTATGCTGAAAAATAAAGAAAAATTAAAAAACTATTAAACAATTAAAACAAATAAAAACTAATTAAGTACTACTAAACAGACTTTTGGTAGTAATTCAAATAAATCAGAACTATCTTTTATAAATGATAACTATCATTATCAAAGAAGGGTATTATTTTTTTTTATATTTCAGTACGTATGTAGGAGTACTACAAACCAAAAAAAATGTATTCAATTAAACTCCCTTTAACACCATTATCATAAAAAGTTACACCACTAAAACGTATTTTTTATGAGTTATTTTTCATTTAAACAATGTTAAAGTCAGGCTCACGTACAAAAATATGCAGTAAAAAATAAAAATAGAAATATTTTCGGAATGCACCCATAAGGCCAAACACAACCTGCTATTACTCCTGCGCCAACAAACAAGGTGAAATAAATGTTAAGCTATTGCAGGGAACTACAGACGTATAGTATATGTTAAGTCACTTTGAGGAAACAATTATTAATTCGTGACGTCTGTGTTGTTTAATAAGAAACACTCGCATCCGATAGTGGTGTATCTCATTTCAAACACTTATTTTTTTCATAATTTACACATGCATGGAAGAAAAGCAACGTAACAATAATAACACAATTGACAACGAAAATTCTGACCTTGGCAAAAACTATACTAACCAAAACAATGATCGTACAAACGGAGTAATGTGACAAATATTTGTTTCACAGGTAGAAATATGTTGTGTGCATAAGTTTACATAGACTGGTCTATAGTGGTTCAAAAAATTGCATATAAAAATTGCATTGTATCTGCATTTCCATAATCCTTGTGCAACTTTTTGTATCAAAAATTATCTACGAAGAGAGCCCGTAAACGCATTATTGGACCACTCTGTAGAATGTTGAGCAAGACTTAGTTGCATAAATAAACGCGAACCATTAATATGTTTTAAGTCGGTAATGTTTGTGTGTAGACCGCAAATGGGGAATAACTCGGTGTGCATGTTCTAAATCACGTATATCCTACGATTTTCCAATTGAGTGAGTACTAAATATTTTTTATACGTATGATTCAGATTCGAAATATATTTTAAGAAATGATTCCAATTAAACGCTTCATATACTTTTTATTCTTTATTACACACGTTGCTTAATTGTTTACCTTTCGTATATCAATGGGCAATAACTTTATCTTATTCGTTATCTTGTGATCATCACATGTTTCCTGCCTGTAATTGTTTAAGGCGTATTAAATATCACATTTATATTTTGGCAGTGTATCCGAAAAAGAACTGTATTTGTGTTCATCATTATTTAATTACAACAATTAGCAACTTCCAGCTATAAATATACGTCGCACGTTGATATTGTTATTGTTGTAAACCTAACACTGTAACAAAATATTTTGATATTTATCGTTACAAGATAAGTAGTACATATTAATAACCGATAACATTTTTTCACCGAATAGTAACTTCAAAAGTTACTAAAAGATAATGTCAGTTGATTGAGGAAAAACCGAATTTTTGCGTCTACGTAAAATACGATAATATTGTTTTTAGGAGTACCTATATCAATATCTATTACGCTGTCAGATTTTTGTGAAAGTTACTGACCGCAGACGTAAAATAGTAAGTTACATGTAATAATTATAACCCTGAGAAATATAAATATTACCCTGTATACAAAGAAGTATAGATATTATGCAGGTTATTAATATTCATAATTACGTGAGTGACAGTAAAAGCAAGTCTTTCCAAATGCGTCAGTACAGTTGGGAATTTTGTATCTCAGTCGTCATTGGGATTCGTCGAAGGACTAGGACCATGGACTGACTTTGTTTTGGTATGGGACGTGCAAAGATTGTTCGCCACTTTGCATTCACATCGTTCGCTTATTTACTTTTTGGAGGTGCAATGACACTGCAGAGAATTGAAATAAACTCAATATTTCGAAGAATCAGCCTTGACTAAAATGGAATTTAGTACTCCAATTGAGAATCGCATTACTTTTACATTATGTTTACCGCTAAAGAGAATGTGTTTAGAATTATACAGATACGCACGGATATTGTCCTGCGTATGACGGTGTAGTTTTCTGAGAATTGCTGAAATGTTGGATTTCACACAAAGTAAGCTTCTACATATTTGATTTTCCGTCATGTAACCTCTGGTCTGACAATCTCTCTCTCTCTAGTCTGGCATCCCGCCATCCATTCCAGTATAATCCACTGACCTCAGAGCAAAGCATCTATGGAGACAGCATCTCAAATTGTCAATCATTAATTTTGTTAATTTTGAGGATGCTTTTCTTATAAATTTATGGAATACATGTGATATATGAGTATTGCTTAAGAATGAGGGAACCCTGATGAAAAATCGGTGCAAACAATTTTTAGCATCGATTTTTTGTTATTCGCAAAATTACCTTATTCTTAAATGGAACACCTGTATATTTTTACATTTTTATAAATGGTACAGGAATCTGAATAAAAAAGCCATAATAATTATTTGATGCATTATATGATAGGCAATAATTAATTGCCTACTTGCATATAATACCATAATCCCAGACCAATGTTTTTTAACCGTAAAAAAATAAATTGAATGAATGATTATAATTTATTAGTCACATCATGTAGTAACGTCTTCTTGTTATTTAATTTACAACATATACGTGGTGTCCCTTTTATCTATATTTCTTTGATAGCGACTAGACAGAAAGAGAAAAAACTTTAAAGAGGAAGTCGATTCAATTTATTAAAGAATATAATTGGAGAGTTACTTCTTAGTCCAAATTTTAGTTTTAGTGGTGTCATAGTTATCTTATCTGAACAATGAACCTTTCCAGAGGAGAAATGGTGGATAGGTTTTTAATCTTTGGCGAGTGCGATAGAAACGTTTTACTGGCTTATACTTGATTTCTATTTATAGTGTTTTGTAAAAGCCCAAATTTACCGCACTGGACCAACAGTGCGGTTCAACAGTGCGGAACAACTATATTCCAAGGTATGTACTTCAGAAGTCTTACTGCATTTTGAAATATTACCCTTGAAATCCTGTGCAAATGTATGATTAAGAATGGACAGCATTTTGCAACAATTTACGTTAAACCTTGATTCGTTATTGTTTTATACTATAGCTCTTGATACTGTTTTATTATCCCTTTTAAGGCGGTGATTTAATTGCTTATAAAGAATATAACAGTTAAAGTCCTTTTTTAACTTATTCTGTTAACTAACGCAAGAAGTTTTATCAAATGGCGTATGATTCTATTGCAATTCACATTCAACAGTATATCTTTCCGATCAAAAAATATTTTTCAATATTCAGTGTGTTCGGTTTACTCTAGGTATTATTAAATATTGAGAAAGTAAAGAATACGTCGAAAACATTTAGAAGCAATGCTAATAATCATAAAACACATGGATAAAATCGAAAGAAATACAAACGACTTAATTAAGTTAACTTATCCATAATTGTAATTTCCAAAATGTCAACGTTCATATCGAAAACGTTTCGGTTTCCAGAGCATTAAGTTTTGTGAAGAAAACGGAAGTACTCTACATTCTTAATATCACAACAAAAACCTGAATATGCTTAAACTTTATTTTATAAACTGATCTTATATACTAACTTTTAACATAATAAATACGCTTAAAAACTAAGTTCTTGGGCTACCTTAATTTATATTATTATTAAGTATTGATAAAATCGCTAAAATTAATATTCTAGTGCATTAAGCTTACAACGAGATGTATCTTATTTGGTTCAGGAGAGATTTTGTAATACATTTTCCGAAGCTCCGCAAACGTCAAGTTTATTACAAAATATGAAGTAACTCACACGAAAGGTCATTAAAAAATAATATTAGGGGTTTTTTTCATTCGGCTTAAAAGAATGAATTGATTTCCCATTTAAAGGTATCTTCTCTAATGGTTTAGCCGCAATCAAAGAAATATAGATAAATGGCACACCTGTATGTTGGCTCTATAAAGGAAATTGTGTAGTACTTAGAGATAGTGATAGTGAGATAGTGAGATAGTTCCAATCATCTACATTATTTGTTTATCTTCTTGTAAAGAAAAAATATGAATTTATAAATTAATTAAAAGGATTGTACTCTTCTGATTATTTTTTATTGATTTATTATTCAGTTCTACTGTTTTTTTTTGCTAAAAACATATGTACAAACGAAACATGGGACATAGGACTGAATAATATATCAACAAAAAAACATCAGAATGGTACAGGCCTTTTAATTAATTTAGTACCTGGAAGACCGAGTTCGCTCGGGGGGTTAACACAAAAAATAACATTGTTTCCCACCCCAGAGTTGTTCCCCAACAGAGTTTGCCGGTCCCTTAGTTTTGATAGCGCCATCGTGTGGTGAAATGTAAAACAGACTGAGCTAGTTCCGTTCGACCAACACACGATGGCTCTCTATATCCGCAACCTTGAAAGTCTAGATATATCTGAATCGATTCCTGACACCGAATTACTGAAATCCTGCAAATATCGGCCAGCAACTTAAAGCTGTCTTCTGGATGAGTTTTAGAAATATTATGTCTCAAATCCATCTGCAACAAAACATTGGGAGCCATTGGATGGTGATTCCTTAGATTACGGAGCAAGCAATACAAGCAATTTTCGAGCCTATTATTATACTTAAAAAGATAGCAAATCCAAAATACCGTCATAAGTTGGTAGTGTACGTAAGAAATTCTTTAAAGTTCATAATTTGATACAAATTATAATTTCAAATTGTTTCAGAATTGACAGTCTATACTTCCACAACTAAATATTCTATATATTATCCATTTAGGAAGCGAAAACGCTATTGTGTGCAGTTAAAAAAAAATACGCTATATCACAGGTTATCATTACAGATCATTAAAGAATAGAAGAATAACATCACCGGAAGAGAAAACTATGACAAGCGTGCAATAATTTGGTAGATCGGTGGGCTTCTACATCTAGTAGCAAATACCAAGAGTGAGATAACCGTAAACTGACCCTCTCACTTTTTTTTGTTTTGCCTTCAGGTGAATATAGCAACCATTTCTTTTTATTTCGACTTTGAAATTTCAAACTATAAGTGGATTTTACCATCAGTGCAAACTTCATAGTACATTTAACATGAATTCTGATCTTGTTTAAAGTTACAAAGAGGGTCATGTAATACCCTCTTTCATAAATTAATGTACTTGGTACATTATCTGCTTCTTCTAGGTCATTATAATTTAATAAAGGATTTTTCTTTGTTTTTACATTTCAAACTCCCCAAGAAAACCCAAAATTTTATTGGGGAATTTGATGTGTTGTAAATCAAATAATGATGACCCGCTTTGACCTAGTGTTGATATATGCAAATAACACCAATAATAAAATACACAAATTATCTAAATAACATTAACATATAACATATTAGTACTGCATAAATTGCAATTTCATCTTTCGTCATATTCGTATGGGTGAAGTTTGCGAAAGATAATAAATAGTGAATGAGTTATGCATTTCGATAAGGATACTTCACACATCAAACATTAATTAAATATTTCAATCAGAATCGTTTTTTGATAGAGTTTTTTGAAGTATGCCAGCATCCGTTTGGTAATTTGTATTACGGTTATTTCTAATAACTAAATTGTATTAATAATTTGAATATATAACTTTGGTTCTAACTATTATTCCTTTTTATTTATTTATGACGCACTGACGGGCGTCATAAGTAAGTGAAATGTAATGCGTAAGTGAAAATATAAGCAACTGAATAATAAACAATTACACCGCAATTAGTTACGGTAATACTTCAAGGATTTTAATTCTTTTACTATCTACTACACCTACTTAAATATCTATTTAAATTATCCATGAAACAATGCTTAATTACTAGTTCATCCGATACCTAAAGGTTATAAATAATAAAAAGAAATGGCTGGAACTTAGTCTTAATTTTTTTTAGATTTTCAATATATTATATTCTAAAAAGTAATAAAGTATTCTAGATTGCTTCTAGTTTCTTTAGGTATATGAGTATAAATTGTGTTTTTGAATATTTCGTTTTAAACTGACGACTTTGAGTTATGTTTCCCGTTTAAAAAAACCTTATTCAAGGTATAAGTTAAGAATGCTTACTGGATTGTTCCATGGAAAAATTCTTTGGAAAAATTGTTTCCAAAAAAGTGGACCCTAAATAGCTACCTGCAAGGCTCAATTTTAGTTTCATGTATTTCTATCTGTGAACTTATCTCAGATAGCATCGATCTGAGATAAGTGTAATGGAATATCAGTCAAATAGAATGAACATGCTCGAAAAATGATAGCGTTCGATGAGTTAACGTGGTTTTCCCTGAAGTGTAATGGCATCGAGGAATATTGAGGTGTATCTTCGTGATGTTATTTACAACATTTTTTTCAGTAAAATAATAGTTACAACGTACCATCGACATAAAACATTTTATACTAAAGTTAGAATATACATAGTGTATAAGCTAAGTTAATTTGTGTACGAAATAATACAATACGATATGTGAAAATGAACAGTATTTATAAAATATATTGAAACTTCAGGTACTTGTGATGGATTCTTATCATCAATATCCTGATCGAAGGTCTTCTTCGTTGGAAATATACAAGTATCGGTAGGATATATGCATGTATATGCGAATGCACGTCATTCATGTGGCACAAAATAATAAAACTGTATAATGAGTTAATTGCACAACACTTTGTATTTGAAATTCCAAAGAAAATCTTATGATCTATGTTATTTATGCACAAATGTAACCCGTCAAACCACATAATGTGGTATGTGAAAACTGTTCTATGGTGCACGTGGAATTAATAAAAAATCACATAATGATAAGCAAAACATTAATTTCAATATACTCAACTGCACTTGCACTTATACTAAAATTACTTTTTAAAACTAATAATAGTTACTTTGTTATACAAAAATCTAGAGAACAAGGTATAGTATTGCAAACTGTAGTACTTAAAAGGATATAATTTATTTGTGAATACATCGCAAAACATTTATCCCGATAAAAAAAGAGAATATAGAAATTAACAATTCAAATTTATCTTCTCAATAACCGTTAAATAATAGAAGAACATGAAAACATTTCTAGTTTCACTTCAATATGGTTAATGCATTTATATTAAAATCCCAATGATATGTAAATTTCTTAAGGATCGCCACTAATAAATCAGTAGTGTAACTCCATTATGGAAAACATGTCTATAAAAATAAGTAATTTATCAATAAAAACAGCAGTTAATCTGTATATACGATAATCATTACTGTTACATTAGTTGTTGTTGGCTTCGTGTTTTATCAATTTATCGACGGATATAGATAAGATCCCCTCAGTTTATTCTGAGAAATTATTACATCGTATCATAAAATCTTTACAACTGTGACATTTATGAAGGCTTGTAATCGTGAAAAAACGTAGAGTAAATTAATGAAAAAATATTTATTTGGCTCCTAATTTTCTACTTCTTTTACAAATTCCAAACGCATTCGTAGAAACGATATGTAATCTACTAAAAATTGTAAGATCATTAAAGTAGGTCCTGTCTTTTGTCATTTTACTATCATGAATTTCAGAGATCTGTTTCAACTTGTAGGAGTAATCTCACCATAATTTCTAGCACCATCCATTCTGTTCTCCTGTTTTACTTTTGCATCGTTTTATTGAATTGTGGGTTGTATCGATTAGTCGAGAATTTGATTACGTAATTTTAAATAATTATTTTCTTAATACTTCCAGCAGTAGGCAAAGGGAAAATTTCCCAGAAAAGCTTACTGCGGAAAAATTTTATATTTTGTATTTCCAGTTTAAAGTTTGGGAAGGCATTATCTTGATGAAACCAATGTGAAAATCTCGAAGAAAGAAAATTAAATCAATTAGTCATTTGATTGATCTCATTGAATCTTTCAGGCATTTTATGACTTTTGTTTTCATGATCAAAATTTTGCATTTGAAAGTCAGGGCCATTTAACGTCTAGTGTATTTTTGTCTGCAAAATAACTTGTTCTTTAACATTCTCAAGTTACATCAT
>JAWQRJ010001769.1:0-14966 GCA_033557515.1 Diorygopyx duplodentatus | reverse complement strand
AATATCTAAGAAATTTATTGATCCATTCCGCTCATCTTCAGCTGAGAATTTAATTTTGGATGTTCCAAATAGAAGATATTTTAAGAAGTCATTATTTAATTCCAAAGAATCAATGAAAAGGATAGCTAAAAAAATTATAAGGAAGGATGACAGACCATCTTCCATTTTGTAGTAAATTTGATAAATTGGTAAATCTTTGGTAAACTGAAAGATTTATTATAGGATGCGGTGGACATAGTAGAACGTTTGGTTGATAGAGTTTAGTTAGTTAGATTAGTGAGGGCATTGTGAATTAAATATACTGTAATATACAGAATGTGCAATTTAAAAGTGTAAAGTTAATAAACATTGACGTAACGTTTATTTAAATTATCCTGTTTGAAAATTCGTTTTAGAGTAAGCTAATTCATCTGCACTTAGTCTATATCATAAACAAATCAATTGCATTCTAAATAATATTCGCGATACGTCAGAAAACAAACTAACGCAATCAAACTCCATCCCTACATAAAAGACAATGCTCGCATTATATGGTGTAATACAATAACTATTAAATCGTGGGGGGCGATGTTTAACTTTATGTCTTCGTTCCAATTAATAGGAATAATAAACCGTCTTTATTAACCCATCAATTATAGTACATGTATTATGTTAATTAGAGATGAAAAGGGCGAAGTTCAGTCGGTCATAGACTTCTGTTCTTCCACTGAACACTTGTGTAAACAAAATATATGTTGAATTATGAAGAAAAATCACATCCATACAATAAAAGGCTGAAATTAAAACTAAATTTGGAACCCTGCCCTAACAATTTCCACAAACTGCAACATCATAAATCAGAATACAAATGTCCATCCAAGTCATCCAATGTATGTAGCATACTCTCAAATATTTCTTAGGAGATAATCTCAGTAGTGCTTCTTGTATGTAGCAGGCTTCAATCGCTTAAGAAAATCGGGCACAGTGAAAAGGAACGATGCGATGTATTATGTATTATTAGGAATAATGATTATATGCTTTCTTTTAATATTAATATTATGAACATCACATCTATAAAATTCCTATTTGACAAATAAGAAGAATTATCAAAATTATAATTTTATGATACAGACATACATCAACTATGCAACTCCCTTCGATTGGCATTGGATGTTCAATCACCCCAACTCCTCCAATTTGATGGACACATCAAACTCCTCAAGCCAAAAAAATAATCTAATACTAAAGTATTGCAAAGATGTACTTTTAGTTTTTAAGAACAGCTCTTAAGCATATTATAAACATTGAGTCAAATGTTCATCGAATTTAAGATGTGAATCAACGTTTTAAGTCCAAAATTCTTTATTGATGTGAATATTCTCAAAGATGTGAGGTCAATAACAATATTATTATTAACATGTGACATCAGAGTAGGTCTAACATCATTTCCGCAAAAAAGTATTAAGGCAGATTGAGATTCAAATGTTCAATTCCATACATTTATCAGAGGACGTATATCAGAGGTCAATTTGTAACAACCATCTTGCACACAATCAGGCGGAAAACTGCGTATCAACATCACAGAGATGTATGCTGCTGTGTCTTAATGCAGATGGAAAATGTAAGCAGGCCGCAATGTTATCATCTAGTCTTCACTCCAAATATGATCTTATGAAACCTTATAGAATAAGGCAATGTTCGTAAGGCCTATATAGTGCAGCATTGCAATAATAATCTCATGGCTGCTAATATTGTTGCCAGCCAGGCTTCTTTAGTATTGAAAACATTATCGGTTATCCTCAATAAAGCTGTAACTCAACTACACCCAGGTCTAAAATCAGAGTGGTGTACGGGTAGAATAAAATTTATGTTGCAATGATCGAATAGTTGTTTTGACACTACTTTTTCCAAAATATTAGATATAATATGTGGTAACTTGTAACTTCTAATGTGGGCTATATAAGGTGACAGAAAAGGTATGCATAATTGAATGAGTCCTATGTCGATACCATCGAGAATAGCATCCTTTCTTTTATAGAATTAATGTTTTGCACTATGCCTTCATCAGTACCTTCAAAATCTAGCTTCTTATGAACCGAGTCCATAGTATTATCGTAGTAATAATCGTTATAATAATTATTCGCAACCAAAAGCAAAAAGTGCTTGAGTACTTTTTAAATCTGTAATTTGTCGTTAGTGGAAAACCGTTGCATACAAGCTTTCATGTATTCACGCAGGCCATCTGCAAATACAAATAAAAAGCAATCAAACTAGTAGCGGTAGATTAATTGCTTTCACCTACTTTAGCTTACCAAAAAAATCCATATTTTTCCAACATATGCTCAAACCAGAAGTGTTAAAGATTAATGAAAAGATATTTTAGTAAAGATGTTTGTTATAATAATAATAAGTGGGATGTGTGACTAACGATGTCTCTAACCCTGAGGTGACGTGTGAATAATGTTAAATATTTAATTTAATTTCTGCTTGTAGTTGATTAATCATGTCAGCATTCGCACTTACTACCTAAATAACCCGTATTTTGTTATCATCGCTATTGCAAACAGTTCTCCGCTAAAATAATACTACTTTTCATCTGATACAGTGCCAGTCAATATCAATGATTTCCGCTGGTTTGGGAGGGAAATATACTGCGGTTAGCGTGAATCATGAACGAAATTTCTTGATATGCCTGCCAACGTATACAAATTCCCCACTGCGAAGAATTAGATTCACCAAAAGTGGAATATCTAGAGAATATAGTCATAACCGCTAATTGTTCGCTTAACCGAATTTCTGCCTGTTTAGGAGCGTAAGCGCCGTGCTTTGCATCGCAGACGGAGCTATCTTTAGTATTCACTTTAACTACTGGTTGATAAAATGCACCTCTGCAGTCTTTAGATAAGTTTGTCTTTCACTTCTGACGCGAAAACACCGTTGTTGGGCACTACAATAGGGAAGCCGGTCCCGGAAAAGCTAATTTACTGTATGCTTACTGCGGTTGGATAATCTAATATTTGCCCGAGCAAACTGCAGCCATGTTTACATAAGCATTAATTGGAATAACCCCAAACCCCATGCGCAGGTTTTTATAATTAAAGTTGCCAGGCTTTTTGGGTTTTTTAAAAAAAATACAAAAAATTCAGTGATAGATTTCTTCTGTAAAATGTTATTGCAATAATTTCAGTTAGTGGAGTTGAGGATATGTCTTCAACACCTTCCTCTTTGGGTTTAATATGATTGCAATAGGATGTTATATACATACATAATCATATTATTCTGCTTAACACTGACACGCGTTTGACTATTGCAGAAATTGTTTGTCCAGCTCTTTTGTTAGGATTCTTAAGCGAGTTGAGTTTGGGAGAATATGTTTAAACCGCGTATAACATACTATTATAAATTTAAAGATATTATGAAAGGCATGAAATATCTGATAATCCGAAAGAAAAATCTTAAATCTTTCAATGAAAACCTACAAATTGGGTCAATATGTACAGATTTAAGTAAAGTCTGCGTTACTTCGTTAATAGTTTTTGTGTTAAGGATTTACTGTTATTGTAATCTTGTGTCACAACTTTCAATGAACTCGTCCTGTGCCGTGGCCAATTGTAATGATAATAAATAATAATAAAATGGGCCTGAACAAAATGTATTGTTTCTTTTCCTCCTTGGATATATTTCACCTTAATAATTGCTGTTTGGTATGATCATATCTGTCAGATTAGGTAACGCAGAAATATCAACCACCAGAAATAGCAACAAGTTTTGTTTTAAATCTACTAGATACGGACTACTTCAAATTTTTCGTAATAAATTAGGTAAAAAGTAAAAGTGCCTTCACTATCAGTAGGCATGATTTAAAAAAAGCGCACAGCAGTCGTTCACTAAGTAATTTGCAATGGAATTTGCTGCAAATGAATCTTACAAAAGAAAACATATATATGTGCTTATTGTCACTGAAATTTTATTAAGTTAAACTTTTCAACTATGCTATTTACAGCATCATCAAAACATTTTCCAATGACTTTTAGATGAAGACAAATGGCAACAGTTCCCTACAGTTCCACATCCAGGGTATGTGAACCTATAATGAATAAACGAATGTTACTTTTACTTATACTACATAGTATTAACAATTAATTGGCCATTCTGTAAATTAAGTTCCGCAATCCACTGCGCAAAGAATTATCCACAATATGCAGAAAATACCATGGAGGAATAGAATATATAAGGAAGAACCAGTTCCAACCTTTAGAAGTGTTATGGAAGAAATATTTTATTACAATACGAAATTTATTACCGCATCTTACAAGAAGTAAGAACTACAAGCACTAAATATTGAGGTGTCAACAGATTCAAATACAAATTACGAAATAAAATGGACACGACACGATTAAAAGATGTGTTTTAATTTTCAAGAAGAAAGACGAAGTATATAGACGAATATATTTCGATGACGATTTAGTAGACGACAGTGGAATTTGGTACTTGAATACTTCTCCAAGCAAAAAAAAAGAATAATACTTTTAGCTGCGGCGGTGAGAATCGATGAGTGAAAATGGGCTTTTGTTGTCTGCTAAAACTATAACAAAATGCTCAGCTGAATATCACCACGGTATGGATTCAACAATTTTTGAAACTATGTTTAAGAACTAATTATTACCGTCATGTAGGATATACCTGCGCTTATTTATCTATAAACCTATCACTTGCTGAAGAGAGCAATTGATAAGCATATGGTGGAAGCTAATAAGGCAGGTCACAGGGTTTTGCGTCTTCTCCCACACTACTGCATGTTAAACCCGTCAAATTAGTTTGGAACGACATAAGGAAAATTATTCTGCATAAGGCATGTAATAGACATTGAACACTCTTATATTTCACAGGAAACAAAAATTCATTACACACTTACATAGTGAATCTAATTTAGCCGATAGTTTTTGTAGTGATCACGATTAGTTCGCTTCATGTAATTTATTAATACTTGTTTTGTAATTATTTTCTTTGCATATTTTTAGTTAACCATATTAAAACAAGTTATTGTACATAATTGTTATTCTTATTGTATTTATTTTTATATAGGCATGTGTTACTGATATAGAAAAAGTGATTTTGAATTAATTCGGATTTTTTCCCAAATTTAAAGTTTAAAACTTAGACCGTTTTAAACTTTAAATTTGGGCCGTTAAACCGTTTTAAACTTTAAACACAAAAATCAGTAAAAGGATTTTTGTTTTGTTTAGTACTTTAAACAATAATAAAAGGTAATCAAAAAGCAGACCAAAAACAGATTTTTATTATTGACAAAAAGAACTAAAACTGTAAAATAAATAAATATTACAAAAATTAATAAATAAATTATACTTATTTAGAAATTAATTTTTTTTTTATTTTAACAACTTAACTGCTAATACTAATTAAAACTTCTCATATTAAATCTCATATTAAAATATAAATTCATTCTCTGTCAAATATTTTCATTAGGAAAGTAAGCATTTCACCTTTTTCCACACACTATTGCTGAAATCTAAATGTGCTAAACCAATGATGAAAAATTTCTTTCCACGCCTGCGGTCGTGGAAAGAATCTCCTGCTGTTGGAAAATGCTGCAATCCACCACTCTATATATGTCATACTTCTTGGCTTTCCGGTGATCGCCGCGTCGGCAAAGAAATTCTCCGTTGACGTTTCGTCGTTCTTTACAGACGGCATCAACACAACAGCAATTGTACAATTACCTTTCTGGACTAAATCTAGGCACAAGACATGTGTTAATCCTGCAAGAACATCTCACATACTTTATAAGCTCGTGCCATTTTTTTAAATACGACTCTAGGTAGTCACGTTTACTTCCCCAGCGTACTTCAATATTTGAAAGGGCTCACCCGCCTTCAGACGATAAGAATGCTTATGCCAAGTGGTTATTTCGAAAATACTTTATGACCAGTTACTACATTGTTTACAACCCCTTCAACATTTAAATTCTTTAAGATTAAGTAAATGGGCTGAAATCCATAGGTTATAACATTTACCCCATTACTTTTTTCTTGTATTTCTTGTGATGTATCTGAAGTACTGATTAAATATACTGCACTATCTTCATTTATAACGCAGGCACCTATTACAGGCTCATTTCTTGTGTTGGACCATGGATACTCAGACAAATTATTTTATTTTCTAAAAAAATTAGCACCTTTCTTGTTTCTCCTAATAAATTTGTTCCAACAAAGGGCCACCAATTATTTTGCGATTTGGAGGTTTATATTCTGGTGGTAGCATTTCTGCATACATATTTTGTAAACTCTGGGTGTTCGGCTAATCTAAATGCTGAATTAGTTGCGCAAATAAATCTAGCGCTCTGCTTATCGAGTTTATTTTTGGCTTTTGCCGTAATTCTCATTATAAATGAGTTTCAGGTTTCAGAGCTTTTAATTGCATGCCTAACGTTAGTTTTGCATATTTTTTCGGTTGGCTGTCCTACAAAAAAATAAGAGATTTCAGATACATAATTTTTTAAAAAATTAAACCTGTACAGTGCGAGGAAAACCTCTTTTAGTGTGACATGTAGACATCTTGCGAAGTAGAAGGAGCTTCCATTTTCCTTTTCATTGCAGCCAATGTCACTTCCTCCTCGGCCTCACATGTTTACCACATTCACTGGCTCTGTTTTCCACTGTTGCAGTTCCGTAACAATTTTGATGGCTTTTCATGCCAATAACCATACTTGCGGTAACATAATACCGCAAGTTTTGCATTTACCCTTTTTATTGGTTGTCTCAAAGTATTGCCATGTCGAATGGCTTTTTCCTCCACTTATTTTTAATCACACGAGTAAAAAAAAAAATTAGATATTAAACATAAACTTGCCTACAACTTGCAGAAGTAGAACAAACACGATAGGTCGCAAACATACGTAAATAACCGAATAATCTAAAGAAAATTACAAACTGGGATTTCCCTCGTGTATTTCGTTTCGTCGGTGCCAGATTGGTTTTTATTTAAGTGCTGATACAAGATTGGTAGTTATTTAGGTAAAGGTAGGTAAGTCAATATTATTTAATTCGTGATTTTTTTAAAAAAATCGAGAGATTTAATTCGAGAATTAAATCAATGGACTAAATCATGTGAATTAATTTATGCCAACCCTGGAACACAGGCAATAAAATGTTCGTTCTTCTTTGTTGCTTTATGTTTATGAGGGTGGGTTTTATTGCCGGTAGCCGAAGTCGTAAAACCCATGTGGTATGGAGACACTATATTTTTGAAACCTCTATAAAGAACAAAGAACTGTACTGAGGTGTTAAGTGATGTTAAGTATTATTGAAACGAAATGTTCTAATATAAACATTAATTTTATTCTTAGGTCTATCGCTGACTATGGATTTGTTTAATCCCGCTGGAGAGAAAGCAGTTAGCTAGACTATTACCATTTGTAAAATAAACGAAGCGCTATGTGCTTCTGTATTTACACTCTGCTGTAGAATTTCGGGGGTAACAATTTTTTCCTGCAATGCCCAGCATTATCATTTTTCCTTTTTAGGAGAAGCTAAAATTAAATTTTTATTTCGTAGTTTAGAGGCGTAACAGCAACAAGTGTGCTCCAAAATGATTTGAATGTAATATCTAATCTTTTTCTATAGTTAGAACCATGCACCACTTTGAAAGTGAACAATATGTTAAATAAAGAAACAATATATTTACAAGTAGGTACTTTAATAAGCGTACCTATACCGTGATACATTCTACCATACTAGTTTCATATAAGACTATTTGAAGGCAGTCTTTCGTATATGTATATTTATTAAGTTTCGGTCGTTCCCGACTTACAACAAAAAAATACTGCATATGGAGCAATGTGAACATGTTTATCAATGTGTTGTGTGAGACGAATGTCCAGCTGACGTGTGGATATCTGATACTATTAAACGAGCTAATCCTTTTAATTTATTTATTTATTCATGGGTCGGTTTCTTAAAAGTCACGCAATGTTGGTGATATTTGCGAGATTAGAGATCAGGGTACGGGATAGGTGTTAACTTTCAGTTAAAGCAATTTAAAGATATAAAATGAGTTTTTGCTAATTATAGCTAGGCTGCGGCCATAGAGATCCATCGCAAAGATAAATCGTATGATTCCGCGCTGGTAGAACGTAACCAGCTCGGTCTATTAGTTTTACCTTTCACCAGACGATGCTGCTGCCAAAAGGGGAAAGCTCGGGCAGGGGTAGAAAACAATGTGTTTTACCCCCGCGCGAACTCGGTAGACCAGGTATAGTCCATTTGAAGATATAAGAAAACGACAGGTACTTATTGCATTGTATTGTATGCAGTTAAGGCAATAAAGCCATAAATAAAGGGTCAACGTTTTCTGGCGGGTGAGAATGTCGAATATTTAGGAAAAATGAAATATAGGTACAAGTACTGATTACATGTCGCCGATATTTATTTATACCGGCCATAAATAATGAAAATGGAGGGTTATATTGCGTTATGACTTTTCAGATTTTGAAAAGAAGTACACAATAAACTCGATTGTAACGAGCGTAGTAAGTAAGTAAGAGATGTAAGAGATCGTAAGTAGCGCAACAAAATTTCATACATACAGTTTTAGTAAGTACAGCACAAGTACGTGCAGAGCTTAAATTGATTGCAGCAACTACGGTATACTGTGTATCTGACAACAGCCAGTATCAAATTGTATCGACACGATGTGATTCGATCCACGAACGTTATATCAAAGCATCACGGATATTTCAGTTGCACGATTTGCACCGAATATCGTAAGAGCGAGAACAAGTTTCCTCCGCCAGTTCAATATCGAAGTGGGGCCTCAAATACGGGATGGATCGATTTCAGACGGGGTACTGCAGCTGTGCCTAAAATGCGCAACGGTCCTCTACGGGTATTCCCAAATAGTAGCGGATTTCGAAATGCTTTGAAGTTTTTCTAAACAGTAAAATCTCTATCATCAGTTCATACAGAAAAAGTACTATGTTCAAACAATAATGTCCAGCCTAATCCAACAACCAGTAGTTATCTAGTAATTAATAATTTCAAATCGATACAGCATACAAGTAGAAGAACTGTCAACTCAAAATAACAATCGATTTATTGTCTGAAAATTGGGAATAAATTCTGGAACGAGTGTAACAAAGTTGGCATCAGTAGTACTCGTATTAAGGAAGAAATCGACTTTAATTTAAAAAAAAAACGATTTAAAAGGAGGAGTTCCGAAAAACAGAAATGTATCCCAAATAGTTTGGGAGAAGGCAATGTTTACTGATGAGACAAAAATTAACTTATTTGTGTCACACATTTGTGAGGTAAGAAAGTAATATTTAAAAGCAACCATTAATATAGTATTAAAACGAAATTGTTTTGTGCGATTTTGTATTTTCAAAAGGACAACGACTCTAAACACACATTTCAGACAGTTCGAGAATAGTTGTTGCATCCATACTTCCAGTAACTGAATAAGCTTTTACCAAACTTTAAACGATTGAACATTATAGCTAGAAGTAAAGCAGCATTTAAGAAAAATCAGACACTAAAGCAACGAGGTAAAATCGACACATTATTTGTTTTATATTTGTATTGCGTAAAACAGGCATCTTTAAATCTTTTGCTGTAATAAGTTCGGTAGTACGTGTTTTTATAAGAAGATAAGAAGGCGTTCTTAATAAGACTATACCCATAATTTTGTGTATAACTGTACGCACATGAATAAGAATAACTAACAAGACTAATAAAAACTAAGAAAAAAGGTGAAACAAATGTTTTACGTGTCAAGATATCTAGTGAAAGGCCTATGAAAATATGACGAAAGATTGTGTGGATACTACAAAACAATATCATATAATAATTACATACTTTTTTTTACTACAAACGGTTTTTCGTTGTCAAAATATATGTTTTGAACATGCTATAAAAAGCAATCGGAAGAGATCGACATTTACGGCTTTGTCCTGATGTACGTTTCGCTTTGTTACCTTATTCGAATTAAATATGGGAGATAAGTTCCACTTTTCGTTTAGAATTATAGAACTTTCTTTTAGTATCTCAATAAAGTTTCAACTTTTTCCACGTTCCCGGGCTTACTTACAGGCTGGGATCCTATAACATAACGTAACCTCCTCTGTATTTTATCGTTCATATATTATTCCGCCGTAAATACGCAGTTATGGGGGCTTCTGAATATCGAAGTTCAACGTTGATGGACTATAATCGAAACTCGATTTTCGCTGATCAGCTAAATTCGGAACCGTAGCGGTGAGTTTGAAAAGAATTTATGTGCGAGAATAAAGTACCATGGGGATTGCATTGTCATTGCTTCGTGTAGTAGAGTGCTCTTTTGAACATGATATTACACCGAAAATAAATTTACATAAATCTGCGGAAAAATGGCTTAAATATTTTATTTTCAACCAGACAACCAAGCGCATCCGCTGAACTTTGTGAATAGGTAGTATTTTGTCTTTAAACATTCAAAATTCTATTTTCAACGTTCAAATATGATATTAATATCAAATATGATATTAATGACCGTACGAACAAAAATATTTAAATATGAAGCTGTGGAAAGAAATCTATTGAAACAAGAAACAATATTGGAGTGTACTATATTAAGCTGTACAGCTAGTTTATAACATATATTTTGACAATATAAAACCGGTTTTATATTTTGTAACTATATACATCCAATATGTTTTGAATATCTACAAGATAATAAGAAAACACCAATCCAGAAAACACCTTTTACACCAGCCTGAAGAAAAAACAAAATAATTCCTGAAACTTTTGTAAAATGTATGTGAAGAAAGTTTTACAAACAATCCTTTTTCACTTACGCTTCTTCTTCATCTGAGCAAGGGAAAATATTTGCATGATTAGGGGAACTCATAAATTCACCACTAAATATTCAATTGATTGAATAATGATTTTTAAATATCTCAGCTGGTGCCAGGTGGCCACTTATGGTGCAAAATATTCAAAATGTTGTACACCAGAATAAACAAATGTGAGGAATTGAGGAAAGCACAATTTTCTGTAGAGCAAGATTATATGTACGTGATCGAGTAAAAAGGAAAATTAACTAAAATATTGGAAAAGGGTGGCTGATTAAAACTTTCTTGCATGGTAATCCCTTTCATAACCTTTTGCTTTAATGACTTTTCAAAAGAGGCTCAAATTCACTAGGGGATGTCGGTGTACTTCTGATTTTTTTTTATTTCTAAAATTTAAAAAAAGAGATAATTTAAAAAAAAGAGATTTCACTCTGTTCATAGAGATTCCTAGTAGAGCTTTTAGGCATCTGTTAAGAAACATATGTCTCTTTTTAGTAGTTTCTGTGATAGTTCGGATCATACAGAAGAACGGGCTGGATCATTGCACTGAAAGCTCACATGTTGTGGCACATTTTGTTCGACATATTTTCAGTAAAATTTTACAAAATAATTTGTATATAATAAAGTTTTTTAAGTATTACTTCCCTTCAGTTGTTCCATTTTTCAAGGTATTCCCTTTGTCTTCACTTTTACTATTAGGTTAGTTTTACAACCCGGTGGAAGCTTTTCCTGTTTCCAAATCTTTGCATATAGAGGTAGGAATGCCTCTCTTGTTGTTTGGCCATTTACTTTGAGTAGTTGACTTAGCATTTGGGCAATTCCCGGATCATTATAATTTCTGTAGGATCAAGGTTACCTCAAAACACCTAATTCATTATCAATATCTTATATTATTTTTTATATCATTGTCTACATCTAGTGCTTACAGTAGCGGGCCAAAATTTGGATTTACCGGCATTACTATTAGAAAATTTACTTATTAGATTTTACCTATGACTTTTATCTAATAGTTATTATGTATATTTA
Source organism: Diorygopyx duplodentatus (assembly GCA_033557515.1). Classification (NCBI taxonomy): domain Eukaryota; kingdom Metazoa; phylum Arthropoda; class Insecta; order Coleoptera; family Scarabaeidae; genus Diorygopyx; species Diorygopyx duplodentatus. Next base: position 3,115 of record JAWQRJ010001769.1, on the reverse strand, counting down.
AAAGTAATATCCAAAAAACTAACAAAAAATATTTTAAAAATTGACTTCAAAATTAATCCCATTAACTTTAATTAAAGTAGAAAAATAAATAAAAGAGATGACAGGGAAGTATAACAAATTTTAAAGTACTTTATAGAGTCAACATACAGGTGTTCCATTCATAGGTATTTTTTGATAGCGGCTAAACAGTTGGAGATGGGAAGAACTTTAAGTAAAAAATCGATTCAATTTATTAAACTGTGTAACCTAAAATTATTTTCCACCATATATAGTGCACAGAGAAAGTGGTGCAAGGGCGAACTTTTTTTTAATGGCAAAACGCAATTTCATGACATTTTTGAATTGCTCATGAAAGTCAAGGATCACTTTATTAATTACATGATTCACCAAAAGCACACCCTTTCGGAGTCATTTGACATTTTGTAATAAATTTAACGTTCGCAGACCTTCGGAAAATTGAAATATCATTTCTCGGTTTTAAATCTCGTATTAAGCACGACAAATACAAGGGTAGTATTCGTTGTCAACTTGAACAGTTGGAACAGTACAATCATGGATAACTTGATTTTTTTAAATGCAATGATATAATAATTCTTCATCAATTATTAACAATTATTAGCGATATTAGCGCTACTTTTAACGCTTTGGGAAATATTCCCAAAGATTTTCTCAATATTTAATGCAATTAACCCGGTGAGTAAAAAGTAACTGAATACACTGTGGGTATTAAAAAATAATTTTATGTTGTTGAAAGATCAATATGTTGTAAACAAGGTAGAACAAGAACTTACGTTTTAAGATTAATTGTGTTAAAAGTTTATAGTTATAGCTTAGTATAGAAAACCAGTTTATAAAATAACGTTTAAGCATACTTTGGATTTTGCTATGATATTAAATATTTTCGGTTTCATCCTAAACTTAATTGTCTGTGAAACGAATGTGTTTTCGGTATGATCATTGAAATTTAATTAAATTGATTATACAAGCAACTTAATTAAATTAATTAGTCTTTAGATTTAGCGTTATTTCTAAATGTTTTCGAAATATTCTTTACAGTCTCAATAGTTAATACTGCCTAGAATACACCGAACGCACTGTATGTTTAAAATATTATATTTGTAAAAATAATTTTAGATCGGAGAGAGACATGTTTGAAAGTGAATTGCATTAGAGTCCATTTGATAAGACTTCTTGCAAACTTAAAACTGCTATATTCCTCTCCCCTATCTTTTCTTGGCGTATTTTTTTTCACACTTTTCTTGAGATCCTTATTATTTCTCTGTATTATCTTTGTTCCCATATTCTTTCATAAATTCTTTCTGCATTCTGCACCTAGCTTACAACGTAACCACGATTATTGGAATTGTTTCATAATTTTTTCTTCTTTCTGCACCCAGGTTATAACCTTTATCCAGGCTTTATTTATATTTTAATGTATTGTTTTCACCGCGTATTATTTTCATTTTTGATTGGGTAATAGAAATTTACTTATGGAATATTGAGAAATTCAATATTGGTTTTTCTAATCTCTTTGTGGATTTTTCCCGGTTTATCGGTGGATAAGCAAACTGTCGTAGCCAGAGGACCATTTTTCTCATAACAACGAATATCCCGCAGAAATCATTTGTTAACCGCCCTCTCGAATTTCGTGCGGTATATTTCGAAGCGGCGCAACGATGAGCCATCGTTCAAATGGTTGGCGTTTGATTAAGGGTTTGAATAATATGCCGTTCCCGGTACCTGACTCTTCCTGGTCAGAGCGGAAACGAAATTGGGAGCCTGGTAAAACAAAGGCTGAGTCATCGAAGCGTCGCGCCGTTTCGATGCGCTAGATGGCGCAAGCCTGGCCCGTATTCGTGATTCACAGGAGTCCACTGGGAAAAATTATCGTCACGATCTGTATTCCACTCCGGATTTTTATGTGCGCAATTTTTTGCCAATCATTACCTAATGAAATTGGATTTGGAATTATTATGGGAGCTGTGGGCCGATATTGATGAGAGGGGTATAATGGGATTAGGTAACGGCTCTTCGAAAATTTCTGGCATATTTCCTGGTGTTGTTTGAAGGACAATTATATTTATTATACAGATTTAATCAAACTGTAATATTTTGTTTTCGAAAATCCGATAGAATAGGTCAAACTGAAATGGATGGAACATTCTTACTCTTTGGTTTAGTGAAATCAACGCTCGTATAATCAGATATATAAAGGCAGAAGTTATAAGAAGAGCAGTGACTCTTTGTACAACTTCTGCTTTAGCTTTGTATGAAATTTCAAATCCGAAAATTTCGTGCAAAAATTTTCGCATGTTCAAATACACGGTGTGTTTGTAATTTCAGGGCCAACCTTATATCTCCCTTAATATTCAAAATAGAATAAAAAAACTTTATATAAAAATTGAATTATTTTACTATTGCGATTTGGTGGAAAACTTAAAAATATTCTACTGCAATTTCCCGCTAGAGGGCGATAGTCAACTTTTTTTTTAATAGGATTACATATTTTTTATTCATCTATTTAATACAAGATTTTTTTCTCTTTACGAATATCTAAAAATATCATAACATTAAATAATGTAATTTGCGAAATATATCGCTTTTAAGAATCTTATTTATTCAACGGGATTAATTAATACAATACTAAGTAGGCCTTGTTTGTTTGACAGATAGTATTTTTTTTGATTAACTACATTGCAGCGACATAAAATAATAATAATTATTATGCGAAAAAAAATAATACCTTGAAAATCATTACATATCAAAATTGATATTTTCTCCTCTTTCCGAATATGTTAAAACGTCACACATTCAATAATGTTACTAGTATTTATCAGATAAACACATTTGAATATTGAACAAATATTAAATTAAATGTATTGAACAAATTTAACACTACAATTTAAAATAACAAAAAAATAAAAATGACTTTCCATTTTTCGTGAAATTTGATTCGTCGTTTTTCAAGATGTCCTTCGTTTAAACCTTGCACTAATTTAAATTTGAATGGTTTCATTTTATGTTTTTCAAATACGTTAAATATTTTATAATTTTTAAGTCCTAAGACCACTGCAGCTTCTAGTATCGAATTACGTGGATATGCTCTGAAGTATCC
>JAWQRJ010001768.1:0-14967 GCA_033557515.1 Diorygopyx duplodentatus | reverse complement strand
GGTTACAATAACATAAGGTGTTACAGTTTTTGTTTATAACTCATAAAATGGCTTTGTGTAGAACTATTATTTATATACTGAAAGAAAGCTGAAAGTCCAACGTTTTTAATTGGCTACAATAATTTTTGAAAAATATATTGAATTTTTTATAACAAAAAAAACAAGTGCGTTAAAAAATTATTTTTGGATTAAAATAATGTAAGGTGTTACAAATTTTGTTGTAACTCAAAAAGAGGCAATTGTAAAGGCATGATTTATATATCGAAAGACAGTTGAAAGTTCAACGTTTTCAATTGGTTACAATAATTTTTGAAAAATATATCGTATTTTATAAAAAAAATTGGATTTTTTACAAAAAAAACAAATGCGTTAAAAAATTATTTTTGGGTTAAAATAATGTATGATTTTACAGTTTTTGTTGTAACTTATAAACAGGTTTGTGTAGAGTTATGATTTATATACTGAAAGAAAGCTGAAAGTTCAACGTTTTCAACTGGTTACAATAATTTTTGAAGAATATATCGGATTTCTTACAAAAAATTGGATTTTTTAGGAAAAAATGCATTAAAGAATTATTTTTGGGTTACAATAACATAAGGTGTTACAGTTTTTGCTTATAACTCATAAAGGGTTTGTGTAAAACTATAATTTATATACCGAAAAACAACTGAAGTTCCAGCGTTTTCAATTGGTTACAATAATTTTTGAAAACTATATCGGATTTTTCCAAAAAATTGGATTTTTTTGGAAAAAATGCGTTAAAGGATTATTTTTGGATTAAAATAATGTAAGGTGTTACAGTTTTTGTTGTAACTTATAAACAGGTTTGTGTAGAATTATGATTTATATACTGAAAGAAAGATGAAAGTCCAACGTTTTTAATTAGCTCCAATAATGTTTGAAAAATATATCGGATTTTTTACAAAAAATTGAATTTTTTAGAAAAAAATGCGTTAAAGAATTATTTTTGGCTTAACATAATGTAAGGTATTACAGTTTCTGTTGTAACTCATAAATGGGTTTGTTTAGAACTATGATTTATATACTGAAAGAAAGCTGAAATTCCAACGTTTTGAATTGGGATAATAATTTTTGAATATAATATATCGGATTTTAAAAAAACCAATCCATGAAAGAATTATTTTTGGGTTAACATAATGTAAAGTGTTTTTGTTGTAACATAAGGTGTTACAGTTTTTGTTGTAACTCATAAACGTGTTTGTTTAAAACTATAATTTATATACCGAAAGACAACTGAAGTTCCAGCGTTTTCAATTGGTTACAATAATTTTTCAAAACTATATCGGATTTTTACAAAAAATTGGATTTTTTAGAAAAAATGCGTTAAAGGATTATTTTTGGATTAAAATAATGTAAAGTGTTACAGTTTTTGTTGTAACTTATAAACAGGTTTGTGTAAAATTATGATTTATATACTGAAAGAAAGCTGAAAGTTGAACGTTTTCAACTGGTTACAATAATGTTTGAAAAATATATCGGATTTTTTACAAAAAATTGGATTTTTTAGGAAAAATGCGTTAAAGGATTATTTTTGGATTAAAATAATATAAGGTGTTACAGTTTTTGCTTATAACTTATAAACAGGTTTGTGTAGAATTATGATTTATATACTGAAAGAAAGCTGAAAGTTCAACGTTTTCAATTGGTTACAATAATTTTTGAAAAATATATCGTATTTTATAAAAAAAATGGATTTTTTACAAAAAAAAACAAATACGTTAAAGAATTATTTTTGGGTTAAAATAATGTATGATTTTACAGTTTTTGTTGTAACTCATAAACGGTTTCCTGTAGAACTAAGATTTATACACTGAAAGAAAGCTAAAACTCCAACGTTCAACTGGCTACAATAATTTTTGAAAATACATTGGATTTTTTAGAAAAAAAATTAATTAAAGAATTATTTTTGGGTTAAAATAACATAAGGTGTTACAGTTTTTGTTTATAACTCATAAAGGGTTTGTGTAAAACTATAATTTACGTACCGAAAAACAACTGAAGTTCCAGCGTTTTCAATTGGTTACAATAATTTTTGAAAACTATATCGGATTTTTCCAAAAAATTGGTTTTTTTTGGAAAAAAGCGTTAAAGGATTATTTTTGGATTAAAATAATGTAAGGTGTTACAGTTTTTGTTTATAATTCATAAACGGGTTTGTGTAGAACCATCATTTATATACTGAAAGAAAGCTGAAAGTCCTACGTTTTGAATTGGCACAATAATTTTTGAAAAATTTATCGGATTTTTTACAAATAATAAAAAAATGCGGTAAAGAATTATTTTTGGGTTAAAATAACATAAGGTCTTACAGTTTTTGTTGTAACTCATAAACGCGTTTGTGTAGAACTATGATTTATATACTGAAAGAAAGCTGAAAGTCCAACGTTTTCAATCGCTACAATAATTTTCGAAAATTATATTGAATTTTTGGGAAAAAAAATGAGTTAAAGAATAATTTTTGGGTTAACATAATGTAAGGCGTTAACAACAACAGTTACAACAGTTTTTGATGTAACGCACAAACGGATTTGTGTAAAACTATGATTTATATACTGAAAGAAAGCTGAAAGTCCAGCGTTTTCAATTGGTATAATAATTTTTGAAAAATATATTGGATTTTTACAAAAAAAAGAAGTGCTTTAAAGAATTATTTTTGGGTTAAAAAGGTGTTACAGTTTTTATTTATAACTATAACTCATAAACGGATTTGTGTAGAACAATGATTTATATACCGAAAGACAGCTGAAAGTCCAACGTTTTCAACTAGCTACAATAATTTTTTAAAGATATATTGGAATTTACTTTTCTCCCACGTCTTAAACCAGTTTTTTAATCATCTTCTGTGTTATAGTATTAAACAAATTAAAAATTCTTCAGCAGAGTACTACAGCAAATGGATCCTGCCCTGTTTGAAAATCCGACAAATTCTACATAAAAAGATGATATTGCATCGTATATAGACCCCAACAACCATCTTCAATAAACAATGAAAAAAAACACTTCATTGTATCAGGAAACGAATTTATGTTAATGCTTATCTGAAAAATCTTCATATTTTTCAGTTGGGTCTGTCTTGGATCTAAAAATAAAGACTTTCCACACCTCTTGAATTCAAAAAAGAAACAATAGTAAATTCCAGAATTTTCGGGTTGCAATACGCTATTATTTCGTATATATGGGACAATGTGGGGATCTTGATTTCGCTCTATTGATCGGAATTTGGACGCATTTGTCGTTATGTGGGGGGTGTGCGGGCGGATGCGTCTGTGGGTGTTAATAATAGAGCACGCGAATTCCGTTGTCTTGAACAAAGCAATAGTTTCGATAATGAACCCGAAAGACCGTTTATTAGTCAACGTAATAAATCATTAGAGTCAGAGGAAGGTAGCTTTGAGATTTCCAAACGATAATAAGAACGTAATTGAGGTAAAAAGGGCTAAGGCTCTGGAAACCTTTGTTTTGTTTTCGTCGCTTCACGTTCACCTCGTGAAAGAAAAAATACCCACCGCGCCTTTGTGAATAATGTAGATGTCGCGAACGATGTCGTTGCCCGACAAAACGATGTCGCCCTCCATGAAATATTCCTCCCTCAGCTCCTTGCCGAAGACACGGAAGAACGCGTGATCCAGATTTTCGAACAGTGGGACGTGCCTCAGGGTGCCTTCGTACAAATAGAGCATCGTGTCTTCGTGAAGTGTGCAGTTCATCTTCGAAATCAACTCGTGGACCTGAAACGTCAATAGCAAGGCGTTGAAAAATAACTGTGGCTAAGATGTTGATATATCGCACCTGATATCCCCGGGTGCGGTTCCAATGGTACTGCACGTGATCAATCACCTTGTATATAACGTGCACGTTCACCTTTTCGTCTTGCAGAAAGTTTATCAGATGAAGAAACTTTCCCTCGTAGGCCAAGAGTTTCGTATAGTTTCTCACTTTTCTGCTTACCACATCGACTACTACGTAACTGCAACATATTTAAAGTAACCAATACCGTAACGTTATACGTTACGTTAATTACGGTATTAATACGTAATATTGCGTTTGCGGTAAATAGAATTGACGTACGCATAAAAAACCATTCCTGTTACTATGAAACATATCGAGATGAATGTTTCTTGCTTGGTTTGGCTGTGTACATCCCCGATGGCAATCCCAGTCATATACTGGGTGACCCAGTAAGTTGCGCTAACGTACACGTGCCACACGTAACGGTAATTCCTGAGCGAAGTCCTGAAAGGTTGGTAATAACATTTTCGGGGATTTTTACAGGGAAAATGCACTTACGAATTCAACCAGGAGTTCTCTGTACAATAATAATTGTAATCTTGTTTTTCCAACGGAATTTTTTCAGGCAACCACGTTATATTACCCTTCGTCAGCTCTTCGGGTAACTCAGAAACATGGGCGTACTGGCAAGTGTTCAACAGGACGATTACACCCCAGATGTGTAAGATTATTAACGAATAGAAGACGTATTTGCAAACATGGAAAATCTGGTTCTTAAAGTATGTTTAGATCACATGAATATTCTTCTTCACTTCTTACTTATAGTTAACTTACCATTTGAAAGCGTTCGTTCAAATACACCGTAGCCGATAAAACCCGATGGAAATCCAACATTTTCACCAAATGCACGCTGCAGTGCAGAAAGTGCGGACTTATGGAATGCGCAAGTTCGCCGTGGCCTTCGCCGTGGCCTCTGACCACAGCCTGCATGATTGCCGCGTACGGAAACCAGATGCAAGCGTCAAGGATAAAGGGTCCTTTTAAGTAATGTTCCGCGGTGGTCCAAGGATGGATCACCAGCTGGTTTTCCTTGCCGTAGTAGCTCAGGTGCATCCTCACGTACATGTCGAGGTAAGCGACGGTGTCGGTCACCAATAGAAAGTAGTGCAACTCATGCCTGTGAGGCAACAGTGCGTACATCATTGGTACGCAGAGAAAAGTCAGCAGGCTGCTCAGAAGACGAACCGCTTGCCAACATCTCATGAACGGTCCGTCCGGGAGGATGGCTATCGGCATCAGGAGGTATTTTAATAGGCAGATCTTGCCTGGACCGTTTGACAACTTTCCGTAACTCTCTTTGTTGTACATGCAGTATTTGTAAGTGTTGATGAAAGATTCTGAAATGGTTAATGTTCTTGTAGTGGTCTAGTCTAATGCTTCATTGAAATAAGCACTAATATTGAGGAATTCTAATATTGATCAATTCTAATATTGAGGAACACTAACATTGAGGAATTCTAATATTGAGCAACTCTAATATTGGGGAATTCTAACATTGAGGTATATTAGGGAAATCTAATATTGAGGAATTCTAATATTGATCAACTCTAATATTGACGCACACTAATATTAAGGAATTCTAATATTGAGCAACTCTAATATTGAGGAACTCTAACATTGAGGAATATTGAGAAACTCTAACATTGAGGAATTCTAATATTGAGCAACTCTAATATCGAGGAACTATAATACTGAGGAATTCTACTATTGAACTTTTAACGGTTCAAAATTTGTTATTTAATGAAGGAGTTATTTAATGAACCATCTAAGTGGTTGAATTTATTTGTTTTGTGTATTCTGTTACTGCCCTTCGATCGATCAAGACTTTAGAATCAAGTAGATTGTTTGCAAGATAAAAAAGAAATAATTTTTAATCTCGTTTTCGTTTTACACAATTTAGTTCTGTTGAATAATTAACGATATTTCTACACTGATTCTGGTAATTTAACTGATACGAAATACATCGATCTACATGTACCATCGTAGACAAATTAGGTTTCAATCAAATTAGAAATTGTCAAGTTTAATTTGTAACTCTCTTTTTTGGTAATTTAAGAGTGTAACAGGTTGAGGAAAAAAAATTACGTGGCGCCCAGAAAAAAATATATACATACATTGGTGAATAAAACCAATATCTCAAAAACGCACGACTCGCTCCCACTAATAAAGAACTGGCGGGTTTTGTAAAAAAATAATAAAATAAAAAGAGAAAAGTGTTACAAACTCTAATATTGCGGGACTCTAATATTGAGGAATTCTGATCTTGAACAACTCTAATATTCAGGTACTCTAATATTGAGGACTTTTAATATTGAGGAGCTCCAATATTGAGGAATTCTGATATTGAACAACTCTAATATTCAGGTACTCTAATATTGAGGACCTTTAATATTGAGGAACTCTAATATTTAATAATTCTGATATTGAGCAATTTCTAATATTGGGAAACTAACTTCTAAATATTGAAAAATTCTAATATTGGGGAATTCTAATATTGAGGAATTTTAATATTGGAGCAACTCTGTTATTGAGGAATTCTAATATTGGGGAATTCTAATATTGAGGAATTCTAATATTGAAGAAAAGAAACAAAACAAAACTATTTACAACAAAAATAAAAACAGTTACTGTATTAATTTTGAATTTCGATCGAGTTAAAAGTAATAAAATCAAGTGCGTACACTTTTGCAACTGTCGAATCTGAAAACAAGACAAGGTGCAGAAAAACATTCAATGGTACAACGCAACCCAACCAATATTAGAATTTCTGCAAAAATTGATGAAATTTCGAAATCATTAAATGAATGAGGTAAAGAGAAAAGTTGTTCGAGTAGAATAAAAGCAGAAAACTTTTCGAATTTTTGAATTAAATATTTAGCAACTGGATTCTAATATGGAGGAACTATATGGAGGAAGTCTAATATTGGGCAACTCTAATATTGGGGAACTTTAATATTTAGGAACACTAATATTGAATAATTCTGATACTGAGCAATTTCTAATATTGGGAAACTCTAACATTGGGAAATTCTAATATTGAAAATTGTAATATTGGAGAATTCTAATATTGAAGAATTCTAATATTGGAGAATTCTAATACTGAAGAATTCCAATATTGAAAAAAAAAGAAAACAAAGCTTTGTTGTAGGCTTTGTTTGTAGGCTTTGTTGCGGCCGGTGTTCATACTTTTTCGCTTTCCGGTGATCGCCGCGTCGGTGAAGAAACTCTCCGTTGACGTTTCGCCGCTCATTGCAGATGGCATCCTCAGAACTAACTGATCGAAAGACAAGACAAAGTGCAGAAGAAAATTCAATAGTACAACCGTATTGAAGAAAAGATACTGTCCATCGAAGAATTTCTGGATAAATTGATGAAATTTCGAAGTCATGTTAGATGAGGTAAACAGAAAAGTTGCTCAGGCGGAAAACTTGGGAGAGTAACTTTTTGGAAATTTGGAATTAATTAATTAATTACTATTATAATATAAAATTATTATTATTATTGAATTAATTCTTTCATTATTAATTATTAAGCACCTGGATTTTAATATGGAGGAACTATTGAGGAAGTCTAATATTGAGAAACTCTAATATTGAGAATTTCTAATATTGATAATTTCTAATATTGAGCAACATTTAGACACTCTAATGTTGAGGACCTTTTATATTAAGGAGCTCTAATATTGAGGAACCCTAACATTGCGGAATTCTAATAATGAGCAACTCTAATATTAAGGTACTCTAATATTCAGGACCTTTAATATTGAAGAGCTCTAATATTGAGGAGCTCCAACATTGAAGAATTCTGCCATTAAGCAACCTCTAATATTGAGAAACTCTAACATTGCGAAATTCTATTATTGAAAAATTCTAATATTGGGGAATTCTAATATTGGAGCAACTCTATGATTGGGGGATTCTAATATTGGAAAATTCTAATTTTCAGGAATTCTAATATTGGAGAATCCTAATATTGACGAATTCTAATATTAAGCAAGTCTATTGTTGATATCTCAAAAACGGATGACTCGCTCCCACTTATAAAGAGCCAGCTGGCCTGTGTAAAAAAAATAATAAAAGAAGAAGAAAAAAAAGTGTTACAAACTCTAATATTGAGGAATTCTGATATTGAACAACTCTAATATTCAGGTACTCTAATATTGAGGACCTTTAATGTTGAGGACCTCTAATATTGAAGAACTGTAATATTGAATAATTCTGATATTGAGCAATTTCTAATACTGAGAAACTCTAACATTGGGAAATTCTAATATTGAAAAATTCTAATATTGGGGAATTCTAATATTGAGAAATTTTAATATTGGAGCAACTCCGTTATTGAGGAATTCTAATATTGGAGAATTCTAATATTGAAGATTTTTTTTATTGAACAACTCTAACGCTGAAGAATCTCAATTTTGAGCAACTTTACTATTTAGGAACTGTAATATTGAGGAATTCTAATATTCAGGAATTCTAATATTCAGGAACTCTAATATTCAGGAATTCTAATATTGAGCAATTTTTGCTCGAGTGGAATAAATCCAGAATACTAGTGAGAGTAACTTTCCGAAATTTGGAATTAAATATTGAGAAACTGGATTCTAATATGGAGGAACTATTGAGGGAGTCTAATATTGGACAACTCTAATATTGGGCAACTCTAATATTGAGGAACTCTAACATTTCGGAATTCTAATATTGAGCAATTCTAATATTAAGGTACTCTAATATTCAGGGCCTTTAATATTGAGGAGCTCTAATATTGAGAAGCTTCAACATTGAAGAATTCTGCCATTGAGCAACTTCTAATTAATAAACTCTAACATTGCGAAATTCTATTATTGAAAAATTCTAATATTGGTGAATTCTAATATTGGAGTAACTCTATGATAGGGCAACTTTAATTGAGAAACTCTAACATTGCGAAATTCTATTATTGAAAAATTTTAATATTGGAGAATTCTAATATTGGAATAACTCTATGATTGGGAAATTCTTATATTGGAGAATTCTAATTTTGAAGAATTCTAATATTGGATAATTCGAATATTGAAGAATTCGAATATTGAGCAAGTCTATTGTTGAGGAATTCTAATAATAAAGAATTTTATTATTGAACAACTCTAACGCTGCAGAATCTCAATTTTGAGCAACTCTGCTGTTGAGGAACTGTAATATTGAGGAATTCTAATATTCAGGAATTCTAATATTCAGGAATTCTAATATTCAGGAATTCTAATATTCAGGAATTCTAATATTCAGGAATTCTAATATTGAAGAATTCTAAAGTATATTCAATAAAAAATGACCTCTAGTAGTCCATGAAATGTTTAGCAAAGCATCAATCAAGCTATTAAACCGCGCAAGAAATTCTACAATGTTTACATAGGTTATGTCAAATTTGTAAAATAAGTTCTTTTTAGAACTTCTTGTGCGGTTTAATAACTTGATTGATGCTTTGCTAAAAATTTCATGGACTACTAGAGGTCATATTTTATTGAACATACTTTAGTATGGAGAGCTCTAATATTGAGGAACTCTGATAATGAACAATTCGAATATTCAAGGACTCAAACATTAAGGACCTTTAATATTGAGCAACTCTAGTATTGAGGATCTCTAATATTGAAGAATCTAATATTCGGGAATTCTAATGTTGAGGAATTCTAGTATTGCGCAGCTATAGTATTGAGGAATTCTAACATTGAAGACCTTTAATATTGAGCAGCACACAATTTAGTTATGTTGAATAATTAACGATATTTCTATACTACTGGTCATTTAACTGATACGGAATACATCTATTTACCCCACTAATAAAGAGCCAGCGAGCCTGTGTAAAAAATAAAAGAAAAAGAAACAAAAGTGTTACAAACTCTAATATTGAGGAACCCTAATATTGAGGAATTCTGATATGGAACAACTATAATATTCAGGTACTCTAATATTGAGGACCTTTAACATTGAGGAGCTCTAATATTGAAGAACTCCAAAATTGGGGAATTCTGATATTGAACAACTCTAATATCCAGGTACTCTAAAATTGAGGACCTTTAATATTGAGGAGCTCTAATATTGAGGAACTCTAATCCATGGCATCCTCTACCATGGTATTGGTACATCCTCATGGTACATCCTTAATTTCATGGTACCTCCTCTACCATGAAATTCCTATAACCATGAGAGACCACCAGAGAGTGATGTTTTTAAAAGCAAACTTAAAAATTACCTAATATCAAAGAGAAATTATTAACTAACTGGCTAATTAACTACTACGATGTGCCTATTAACTACTATGATATTCCATATACCTATGCTAATTATATATTTTTGTTCACATCCTGTAGTCTTATTATTATTATCATTATATCTATTACAATTTTTACTAGACTTTTTAAATTGTATTTTGTTAAATACAAAAAAAATATATATCAAGGAATTCTAATATCAAGCAACCCTATTATTATTGAGGAATTACAATATTGAGCAATTCTAATATTGAGGAATTCTAACATTGAGTAACTCTAATATTGAGGAATTCTACTATTGACGAACTCTAATATTGAGGATTTCTAAATTGAGCAACTATAATATTGAGAAATTCTAATATTGAGTAAGTGGCAAATATTGGGAAACTTTTAATAATTCTACGTATACGAATTCTGATATGGAACAACTCTAATATTCAGGTACTCTAATATTCAGAACTTTTAATATTGATGAGCTCTAATATTCAGGAACTCTAATATTGAGGAATTTTGATATTGAACAACTCTAATATTCAGGTACTCTAATATTGAGGACCTTTAACATTGAGGAGCTCTAATATTGAGGGACTCTAATATTGAGGAATTCTGATATTGAGCAATTTCTAATATTGAGAAACTCTAATACTGAAAAATTCTAGTATTGGGGAATTCTACTATAAAAATTTGGATTTATGCCTTTTATACCAATTTATGATCAAAATCACATCACACTACAAGAAATTATCCATAATGCAGATATGAACCTTATGACTCTTAAAACTTATCTATCATGGTTAGATGGGATCTAATATGGAACAATTCTAAAACTCTACCATTGAAGAACTGAAGAATATTGTGGAATTCTAATATTCCAGAATTCTAATGTTGGGGAATTCTAGTATTGAGTAACCCTAATAGAAATGTTCAAACGTTCTTTTTCATATTGTGTGCCTAACTAAAACAAATTAATAACAAATTAACAAATTATTACATCTTGTATCTGGAAGAAGTGTGCAGGGTTTCAAGGTTAAAATTAAACGCGAGCTATTTGAACAACGAAGCGCAGCTACAGTTTAGTTTAGGGATGGGAATTTCGCAATTGAGAAGAATGGGTCGCGGTCAGCAATATTTATTTATTTTATTTTAAAATTTGTTTTTCGTTTTTATTAACTTTTCTTTAAGGGTAGACGAAAAATAGGAGGATGATGGTCACATCTGACTCTACCCTTTTTGATCAATTATGATTATATTTAATTGGTATCTTTTATGTATGTACTTCTGATTTATCAATAAATATTATTATTATAGTGGAGAACTCTAGTATTGAGGAATTCTGATATTGAGGAATTCTAATTTTGGAGCAACTCTATTATTGAGGAATTATAATATTGGAGAATTCTAATATTGAAGAACCTTAATATTGAGGAACTTTAATATTGAGGAATTCTATTGGACAACCCTTACACTGAAGAATCTCAATTTTGAGTAACTCTAATATTGAGGAATTCTAATATTGAGGAATTCTAATATTGAACAATTCTAATATTCAAGTACTCTAATATTGAGGACCTTTAATATTGACTAAATCTAATATTGAGGATCTCTATATTGAGCAACTCTAATATTGAGGAACTGTATAATATTGGGGAATTTTAATATCGGAGAATTCTAATATTGAGCAACTCTAATATTGAGCAACTCTAATATTGAGGATTTCTAATATTGTACAACTTAACTTTTTTCTCTTAATCGCGTGTTGCAAGTTATCTGCAGCTTTCAAAACAATGCAAACTTACTTTGTGTAACCAATTTCTCGTTGAACTTCCTATACTTCAACTTGAAGTTCCCCCTCATCTTCGTGTAGTGGGGATTCTCGATCATCCTCACCTCGTAGTTTGCGTTATACTTCGCCAAGACCCTCTGCCTGGCTCTGTACACCATTTTATGCAAACTGGCGCTGTGTCTTAGGGCATTGTTGAAGGTGGTGACGTTGATGTAAACCAGCACGCAATGGGTGGCGGTGTACGTGTTGTTCATCGAGGGTAAGCCGAACAACAAAGACGAGAATCCGACTGCTGTTCCCGGACCGATGGTTCTATAGCTATTACTTTCTGCCCGAAAAAAGGACGATGAATTTAAACGAAAACGAATGATGAACGTTTTCTTACCGGTTTGCTGTAAACAGAACCCTTTGCAAACGATGTACATCTCGCGATTTATGCTGCCGAAGTAGCTGACGATCTCGCTGGGCCCCAGGGTGACGACTTTCGCTTCTTTCATCAGGCAGCCGATGAATTCCGGACCCAAATCGTCGAAGATGACGAATCTGTTCATGGTCGGCAGGCATTCTTCGGCCCTCACCTCGTCTTCTAACAGCGAGGGCAAGTCGAGGGTTAAAGTTTTGTCGGTCAGAATTAAGTGCGCCTCGTCCCTTTCCCACTGGATGGCGAAATAGTTTAATATGCGTTTCTCAAGCTTATCTGGTATCGAACGTTTCCTGACGTAGAACGTTACAGAACGTAGGTGTTCGTGGAATTTAGAGCGAGAGCTTCTTTTGAGTGTCATCAGTGATATCAGTTCAGCGAAGTAAAAGCCGACAATCAGCTTTCCTAAAAGAAATATGGGGGTCATTGGAAAACGAAGAGAGGAAGACTTACCTAAAACAATTCCTACCATTACACATACTATGTCATCCTGGTTTTTTGGTAGAATATCACCGCTACCTACAGACATCGATATGGAGAAACTATAGATCAGACTGAGTAATAGTCTTCCGTTTCCAGAGGAGGCTATTATCCTCGCTTTTATGCTTTCCTTCAGTTTGCTTATGTACCACCCATCGTATGCGCATGCTTGATAAAAACACGTGGACATGTACAGCAGGATGGCGTTCCAGTATATAAACAGTGCCACAACTGCAGCGAATTTTATGCAACACACAGCAATCGACCCCAAATACTGCTTTTTTTTCAGCTTATCGAGAAATCCGAAGAAACGATAGATCTTCAGGAGTCGATTAAGCTTAAGTACCGGTGCAAATCTAAGTTTGTTCGATGTAAGCGGGGCGTAGACTTCCAAGTAGAAAGCGCTTATGACGTCCAGCGTAAACCCCAATCGGTCTAAACGATAACTCAAGATGCCTGTTATCGTGTTTATGACGCCGTTTTTAATTTCTATCGAAGTGGTTAGTATTGCTATTAAATCTAGGATGAAGACCACGTGGATGGCCGTCGAAAGGTTGCTGTACCACTCCGGGTATGCTCGTTTGTAAGCGGCGAAATATGGGTGAAAAATAGCCACCACGATCGCGCATATGACGACGAAACCGTCCCAGATGATGGTAATGTAGGAGTCGTCGTGGTTTATCCAGGCGGAATTTAGTCTGCGCATTCCAGCCTTCTTTGGTTCGGGTTTCTGCATGTTGTACAACGGTAAGAATTTCAACATCATCTCCTTGCATTGCAGATTTTCGTTGAGGACGCCCTTTAGCGTTTTTAAAATGTTACTTCTGGTCGCGTCGACGGAGAGAGACTTGAACAACCTCTTCTGGATCGAATTCCTCACGTCGACGAATAAGTCCGGATGAGTTAACGAACATCTGATGAAGTCCTTTGTGTATATTGCCTGAAAAACGAGTGTTCAAAATGAGTGAAAATATATTTCAATCGTCAAAAGCAAATTTTGGAGGGTTATTTCAATATTGAGGAACTCTAATATTGAGGTATTCTAATATTGAGAACTTCTAATATTGAACAATTCTAATATTCAAGTGCTGAGGAACTCTAATATTGAGGACCTTTAATATTGAGCAACTCTAATATTGAGGATCTCTAATATTGAGGAACTCTAATATAGGAGAATTCTAGTATTGAGAAATGTTAATATTGGATAATTCTAATATTGAAGAATTCTAATATTGAGGAATTCTATTATTGAGCAACTCTTACACTGAAGAATTTCAACTTTGAGCAACTCTACTATTGAGGAACTGTAATATTGGGGAATTATAATGTTGAGGAATTCTAGTGTTGAGTAACTCTAATACTGAGGAATTGCAATACTCAGGAATTGTATTTCAATCGTCCAAAGCAAATGTTGGAGGGTTACTTCGATAGGGAATAAACCCAAAAAAAAACTACGTTCCAATTTCAATGTTTATTAAACCGCGATAAATGTAAACACTGTTTTCGTAAAAACGTACGACTTTGACCGGTTATTTGCGCAATTACAACCCCTATTTACATGCTGTGTGCACTTTTATTGGGCTGAACGTTTCTCGTTTTTGCAGTGTCGCGATTTTTGCACGCCGGTCCGGTCATTTTGTTTAACAATTTTGTTTAATGGCCAAATTGCGCAGATTTATAAGCGGAATGAAATTAATGTTGCCGAACGAATAAAAACAGGAGGGAGAAAATGCGAATGAAACGCGGGCTATAATGGTAATTTATTACGCAACTTTTACTATTTATCTCTACGCAATGCGATGATTGGATTGGAAGTTAAAAAAAAGCTGTTGGAAAGGTATGCCAGGCATTAACAAATACGTCATCTGCATCAAGACGTGCCATATGCGGCGAAGAAACCATCGGAAATGAACGATATACACTTGACGAAGAAGCAGACTCATGACTCTGCGTCTCCTCTGCCGCTTTGCACGCGCTGCCCGCTTTACCCAACGTTCAATTTTCTTCTAGTAAAAGACGATTTTTTACTCCGTTATCCAGAATAACGCATACGATCCTGTCTTTGATCGTATCAGATTCAAGGTTTCCATTGTCTCCCCGCTCAAATGGATAAATTTTATATATAAAGATTACACAAAGTTTATAATCAATAGACACTAATACTAAGTTTCTAGTCATTCCTAAAAATATTTAAGTTACTCCATTCAAGGGACATTATTAATT
>JAWQRJ010001767.1:0-14970 GCA_033557515.1 Diorygopyx duplodentatus | reverse complement strand
TTTATTTCTTTGAAACAGTTCAGATTCTGGATACCAAACGTCAACGTAATAATGATTACCTATTTTACAATGGCTATTTACGGTGAACTTTCTACAAGTTCAACACAGTTCAGTCTTCAAAATTTAAAAAATTAAAATTAGAAAATTGTATTGCTTAGGTATATTTAGGTACTTAACAAGATATTAGTACACAAGTAAATACGCAAACTACTGTTTTTTTTCGATTTATCGCGCAAATGATTACAATAATTCAGTTCCATACTACAGTAAAAAAAATTAGTCTCGTGTCTGAAACATTTTTTCTACACGGTCTTTCTAAACAATAATTTCTTTGAAATATTTTTTGCAACTTTTTTGCAACAAAAATAATATTTAATGGTCGGGCCCACCATAGATCATCTAATCTAATCCAAATTAACACACTTAAGGTTTTACAAAATTATTAAAACGTTAAGAATGGAGTGGTATTTTCATAACTATTTTTAAAGAAAAAAACACTGTAAAACTCCAATCATTCGCATTAACATCTGTTAATGCGGAAACATCTGTTACTATGCAAATAATGCAAATAAACCCAAAAAAATACCAAATAATTAATGCTTGTGAAAAATAAATAGTCCTCCCAACAAGGGAGGGCTATCACTTAATAGAACCAATACTATTTTGAAGGTTTGAAAGTATTAGAGATTTTTATTTCCGCATTGCAAGAATCGAGCATTGCTTCGAGCAAATGATTTAACAAATTCTAGTCTTTGACTAAAAGTTTCAAAATAAAAAAAGGTAAATAACTGTATGAAACGACGGGTGATAAACAATATAAGATGTAAATGGACAGATTCAAATAAATAAATACCACACATGTAACAGTAATGGATTCATATCGATCATTAAAAATTTGTCTACCTCGTAATATGGATTGCAAATCAAATAATCGCGAATAGCGCAATCAATGAATTGCACATGGAATGGCAACTTATTAAAAAAACTTTGGCGCATAGTAATGCAACCCAGTTTATGTTCTACAAAGAGGATTAAATGGGACAGAAAGATGATTCCATCCCTTGTTTATATAATACCTACAAGAATTTTTGTAAACTATTGTTATTTCAACTGAGCACAATTTAAAAATTGCCCTATTATAATTCTTAATACTAACTCTCGTTTAACACTTACTTCTTATGTCTCAGATCTTTTAACCTTCGGTTCAGAGGCGTCCGATCGCTCAAAACAGTATTTAAAACGCCCTTCTTTGGCGCCTCATCTCCCAGCTCCTTATGGCTCCCCGTCAGCGTAGCCGCTTTTCCGTTCTCTCTACACTTTTATCAATGTTTTTGATTCCTTCATTGACAAATTGAAAATAAGCTATTACAATTTGGGCACCGTGGTAATATCACCTTTTCAAATGTAACATTTCCTTTATGTTTTGGTTGAAGTATATTCCCAACCTTATCTTGTTCCCATTGATTTGAAAATGTTGGTGCAATTTATTCGTTGAAAATAAAGATATTACTTCACCCAACTGGCCCTTTGGTGACATGTCAACCATTTCATTCTTGACTGGTTTATATTATAGGTGATAATTTACTTTTAAGATGCTTCCGTATAAGTTGACTTTTCAGAAAACAAGAATTTCTCGTTTGTTTTCTCGAATTGCTTTTTAAATGTATACATTAGCAGATAATAAATTTTGTTAAGAAACAATAACACTTTTAAGTTTGTGTATGACATTGCTAGTCACAATTTATTGTTCGCCACTGTACGTACATACATACATTACGAACATTGTAATCGTTACGTTGGTATTTATATCAATTTTATTATCATCAAATAAATTAAAGCGATAGTGTTATTTAATAGCATATATCTTAACCTATATTCATTTTAGTGCTTCCTCGAAACCATAAATTAAACTATACGGCCATCATGACAATGGAAACTCGTAAAACTCACTAGTTATAACAATTTTATTACCGAAATATTTTCATGATATTTAATATGACATTAATAGAATTTTCGCCATATAAAAACGAGATGAAAATTTAATACTGAATTTTATGCGGATTTTGCTCAAATTACGAATTACAAAGATAGCACAACATATACACAGTAAGGACCGCACATTTTTATTAGTGATATATGATTTTGAAATACTTAAAATAACTGCCACGCTGTTTAACGAAATTCCAATGCGCTATCTTTATGGTTGAATATGTCACTTGAACTAAATTAATAAATGCACAAATGTTGAAAAATGAGAAACCTTAAGCCAACCTTAAGAACTAAAGCCAAATTTTCTGTATTTGTGAGAAGGGAATCTAGCAACCGTTCTTCGTACAATATTTGCTTTATTAAGCCTAAAACTGATAAGTCTGATATTAGCTAACTAAAAAAAGATGGAAAAAAGTTCTAGTATTTGGCACATATTTGTTCATGTTGCGCCTCTAGTAGGGAACCAAACGAAAAGTATTCATTAGTACCGCGCTGCTATTAAATCGAGTGAAGAAACCCCGTCGTAGTAGTGGGAGCGAATTCGAGATTAAGAATCTTAAATATTTTCGATAGAGAAGTATTAAAAAGAACTCTAGTCGTTTTCCTTTTTGATTTTTAAATTAATTAACATGGTAATATCGTACGTGTACTTATAATTAAGAATGTATAAACAAAAAACGTCGTTGGCCCTTTTAATAAATAAATACCTTCCAGCCAGTTCCATTAAGTACATAAACTTTTAGTATACTGTGGTTAAGCATTCGATATGCAGATATTAAAAAAAATAGACGCCGTATTACTTGTTCCTTACATGAATATATAAATATGTAGTGTCGTACTTGAGAAATGCCAAAAAATTACGAATTATGCATTGTTTTTCATATAGGAGAATCTTCTAGTCAGAATGGATGACGTGTGGTCGGCTAAAACTATAAATATTTTGAGGACAAAACGTACTTATTATAAATAGTATTATTATGAATTTACTAACGTCCCAACAATCGCAGATTCGTTCCGTTTGATTCAAAAAACAGTGAGGACTTAAGTTTGGCGTGCACTCATTGGATTTGACAATATTAGGTTAGTTCGTTCGTTATTTTGAATGAAATCTTAAAGCAATATCAACTGTATTATTTTTGTATGGGTTTAATTTGGATGATCGTCACTATAATTGCCAGAAAAGATTAACGCTACTACTGTTGATGTTCCTCTAATTACTATATAAAAACTCTATTTTCATTACGATCATAGATCATTATCGTCACCTGAAAATGTCTAAAATATTTTTGCAGTTTGGATTAAGTAAACCACAAATATTGGAAAAAAAATCTCTTTTTCAAGAGAATTTTGTATTCATAATTTTTCAATACTTCTCTTGAGAAAGGCTGATTAGATAAGAGGAATTACATATATCGAGTGTGAAAAATTTATATGGTTTTTTATATATTTTTTTATAAGTAAGTGAACCGTTTTTTTCTAAAATATCAAAAAATGTTCACTGAAAGCTTTCTCTTGGAAAAACAAGACTTACTAGATAAATAGACGCATGTCAAAAGTTGAAAGTTTGTTGGAGCAATAGAGCATAATAGAGTACTTAATTTTCATAGTAACAATTAAAAAAGTTAAAATCTTTTCAAAATGATTCAACTGCTTGAGCTAGATGTTACATCTATAATGTTTATCACAATGGTTTTTGTTTTAAAACAATTTTTGCTGTATGGAGGAAAAAGTACAGTTAATAAAGAATCCATGGAGAGGTAAATTTTCCTTCCGTGACCAATACAACGAAAATGATAGTTCGAGGAAAAAAATTATGAAAGTGAATAATAATAATTTAAAGTTCCAGAAATAAAGTTGAGTTCTGGGCAGATTATTTATTAATTGTGCTTTTTCCTAACATATCTGTACTACAGTGGTAATTTTCTGTTTAATGAAAATTTACTATTTACATTCCAAATATAAAACAATGTTCATGCTGAATATGACACAAAAATAGAAGGTATAATTTTCACCGGTTCATTTTTGTTTAGTTGTAACAAAATCTGTTATAAAAAGATGATGCTTTGTGTTTATGGTGTCATTGGATTACGAAACCACAATTTTGGATCTTCTTTTCAATTGGAATAGTTTGGAACGATTTGAAAAATAAACGATTACAATTCCAGCCCCTATTTCACTTAAAACAACTGAACAACGATGCGCAATAACTTACTCTAACTGTTTATTGTATCATGAATATTCACCAGGATAAATGTCAATGTGGCAGTAAAATTTCAAAAATGGTTGTAAAATCTTTGCAGTATTTTTCAATTTTTATAAGAATTGAGTATAAAAGGACGATTGGTTTTAAAGCTTTTGAAGCTTAATTTTGTACAATGTTGTCAAGCAACAATGTTGACATGCAACAATTATTAAATATGATCACTAAACTAAGCAAAGTGATCACTAGAGCTAATGGCGAAATTTCCTATACACGAAATAAATATAAAATAATTTGAAATAAAAATACTTTATTTATAATTTCCTTTGTGTTTGGTAAAATTTAATTTTTGATAAAACCATAAAGAAATATATCAAATATAAACCTAAAAGAAATATATAATATATAAAAAGGAAAATATCAATGAAAACAGCATCAAAGAAACGATTAACACAAAATATTCGTTACATATGCTAGATATATGTCGAAGGAAAAACAATGTTAATTATATAAGATAATGCCTTCATTTATCACTTGAAATGGGGTTGTTGAATTATAATAACTTTAATACTACTTTAACACATGTTAAGTAATAGAATCAATATCAAAATATTATGCTGACATGTACATCGGAGAAACAGTTGACAATCTAAAGTTTCTGAACTCACGAATTTCGACTCGTTCTTAGACTTTTCAACAGCCAGAATTCTCAACTATTGACATGTGTATACCCACGTTGTTGGTTGATATGTGTTCTTGTGAATACACAGTCCAGGAAAGTAACATAAACTCTATCCCAACAATTTCCTTAATCGGTCAGAGATACAATCGAGATGAACATCGTACATTGTACTCTAATTAATATTGCTAACTAAAAGTTTTATCTTTGACGTTCACGATTAATCGTACGATTAGGAAAGTGGTATTTAAATTTGACTGGAAAAACTGCTTTCATATTCTACCAGTATTCTAAATTGGTATCCAATTGAAGATAGCGTCCAGAATAAATGGAATGTTTGATTTGAGATTATGAAGGGGCTGACAGTGCCACAGTATTTCATTTGTTCAAACGAAATACCTGAACATGGGGTAGATGTTCAGAGGTATGCCCCTCCATACTCCACTACGTTAAATTTTGTGTGTGCAAAAAAGGATTCAGAACTCTAAGGACACCAATAATCCACTGAATATATTATACTCTACCAATTTAATACTGTTATTTGGACTGCCAATGTCGCAAGAATAAAGTGATGATTTGACTTCATCTTGTCAAGTTTAACGTAGTGGAACCAATATAAAAAAAAATCGAACTGCCAATTTGCAATTAATCCTATAAATAGAGTTACTTCGAAAACGTTGTTAAAATTGCTACATGCTGGAAAATAAAAGGCTTTACTAGTAATGTAAACATAGATTTATCTACGACCCTTATATAATCATAGATTTCTTATCTACGCAACTGTAGATACATAATCAATCCATAAGACATACTGGTGTTTTAGGGATTTTAAAACATCTACTAATCTGGTCAGCTGCCTACTTAAGGTATTTCGCTATGTGTTTAATGACAGTTCTGAATTTGTTTACAGTTGCTTGATTTAAAAAGATTTAGTAATAGGTCGTAGGTAAAATATCCTATTTAATTGGCATATAATGACTGTTATTCTCTCGCCCTTAGCTCGTGTGTAAACCTATCCTCATTCTCGAAAATAATGGCCTGCATTATGTGCTCGTTAAATAATATAGCATAAGCCGT
Source organism: Diorygopyx duplodentatus (assembly GCA_033557515.1). NCBI lineage: Eukaryota > Metazoa > Arthropoda > Insecta > Coleoptera > Scarabaeidae > Diorygopyx > Diorygopyx duplodentatus. The sequence continues at coordinate 9,025 of JAWQRJ010001767.1, read as the reverse complement.
TAATGGTGAATAATATCGATGTTGTATTCTGTTATTGTAATTTTAATTATCCTGTGAATACGCAAATGTTTGTCTTCCCAACTATTTCAATTTGTAAAAATGTAATTGTCTAAATACTCTAACTTTCGTCATTAATTTTCAACCATTTGCTAAGTTATCATTGTGACCAAATAAGTGAACTAATATTTGCATTAGCAATAGGTGATCAACAAAGCTATGTACATAAATCCAATAAGTGTGCGCCAAACGTGAAACGCGATTTTTACACAACTTCGCTTCGTTTCGCTTCGCCCGAATGCGCGGCCATTCGAATTCGAAAATCGCTAAACAAATTTAATAAAAAGTATATATAAACATGAAAAATCATGTAAACTAAACCCGGAAGGGAAAACCGTTCTCATCGTAGATAAAAAGAAAACGAGTAAGTAAAGGGGGGAAAATAAGGAACGTTTACACCGGAGTAGCAACGAGGCAACCCTGGAAACTTAAAATACCGACAAAAAAAGGGCAAATAAACCGTGAAACCAACTCGTGCAGTGATTTGATTTAATTTGTATCAAAGCGGTATACTTGTGTATGTTAAAGTTAAATTATTGTTATTTTGTTCGAGAGACGGGTCGGTCGCGGGTTGTGAGGGATCCGGCCTCCCTCACGGCCAGTGACCGCCGCAAATCCCCACCACCAAAATGATAAAAAACCACCATGCGCGTACGACGCCGCTCATTGTCATTATTATTTTTTTGTGAATCAGTATGAATCTAGTCATGTTTGTTACAATTTAAAATATTTTATAAATGTTGATTAATATACGACATTCCTATTTCAAACCTCTCTGTGTTTTCTTTGTACCCTACAGCTCTATAAAGTCAATCATTCGATGTGGAAAACTAGTGGGCGTATTAACCTTTAACACTAAACTCGCTTTTATTGGTAAGACCTGCGAGAAAGGTAAGTTTTAGTTTGTAAGTGCAGTTTTAATAAACAACATTTAAACAATGAAAAACAATTCTTTTTTGCAAATAATTTTGTAAATAAAGATAATACCTGTGATGAAGGTGGAAGTCTTGTAGACATGGATTACAAGATTAAAGCTGTAGAATATGGGAAAAACAAAAAGACTTTCCATAGAAAGTGTAGAACATCGAATTACAAGCCCACATATTCATTACTCAACAAGGAAGAACTCCAGGAAAACATCAAAGATAAGAAAGGGTATAAAAACAGAAACAGCCGGCAATAGTATTGAGTCATTAAGTCGTTCTCTGCCGTTAAACATGTCCACTGTGTACTCCAACTTGTAAGAAAATAAATAAGTGTTCGTTTTTTAAAAAAGTCTTTGATTAAACAAGCAACGAAACTGGCGCAGTCAGTAGGATTTTTGATTGTACAAGAGTGTGCAAAAGTGGACATGAAGTCATACTTTGTAGTTATCAAGGTGAAACTTGAGTGAATTCCAATTCTTTGGACCCGCAACCTACAAGAACAAGACTACGGAGAAGCGGGCGTACAAATAGGCAAGGTGCAACTGGTGACCCAAGGCGGAAGGTAAAATTCCTAAAGTCAAGAGAAAACCGAGGAACGGATCATATTTCCAATCTCAAGGTCCCCAAGAACCCCAAGGTCTGAGGATACTATTTCCCATAGTCAACAGGACCACCCGAAACAGTGGATCACCTTTCCCAGGATCCAACAGAAGAAGGAAACAACAGGAACACGAAGCCAGCAGGAAACCAAACTGAAGTGACCATATGAAGTTACTAGTCCTTTTGAGCTTGTGCGTCTGCACAAGAAATGAACTAATGACAATCGAAGAGCCTAAGTGGATAATATTACTCCAATTAGGAATAGCCTATAATAGCCAAACTGACATTGAATTAATTTCAGAAATAGATATTAGTGATGTAGTATATAATCAAAATATTATCAACAATAATAGTAATAAAACAAAGAACACTAATGATAGGATGATAGATAAGCTTATTTTCGAGATCGAAAACAAAATTGAAACATTACATAATAGATGCACAAAACGTGGTTTAATAAATATAGCAGGAAGAGTAATAAAAGCAATAACAGGGAATTTAGACGACGAGGACGCGAAAAGATATGATAATTTAATAGATACATTAGATAGAAATCAACGAAAACTAGATCACAATCAAAACTATTTAGCAACTGTAATAAATCAATTTAACATTGAAATAATGAATAACTTCAATACAATTTCTAATAAAATCGAAGATTTAAATAAGATTTGAAGAATATAGAATTTTGAGGGATGAAGAAGCTGTCATTATGCAAATCCAGTACTTCGAAATAACAAATCGAAACTTGGATGAAGTAATTGAGATAATAAGTAGGGTAAAACGAAACGAATTACATCCACTTTTGTTAACTCCGGTCCAGGTCGTAAGCGAATTGAAATAAATACATCTAGATGAAAATCATAAGTTCCCTTTTGAAACGTTGAAATAATTGAAGTAAATGAAGTTGATTGAAACGTTGATTGAAGTAAAATCTTACAGAGCTAATAACAAGTTTGTCATAATATTAGAAATACTATTAATAAATAATGAGGAATTCCAATACATTGAAATCTACCCACCGCCAGATAAAGAAAATAAATTCATAAAAATGAATTATCTATGTGCAAGAATATCGGAAAGCGGATATTTATGTAAAAGTCAGATAGAAAGTAAGGATTTGAGCAATTGTGAATTTCAAATTGCAATAAAGAATGTAATTACTAATAATTGCAAAATAGTACGTGTAAGTGCTAAAGAAAGTTTTGATGTAATTGAATTAAACTTTGAAACGATAGTAGTCGCATTTGATAAAATAGAAATAACTGAAATCTGTGGTAAAATAACTAAATTGCCCGAAATTAAAGGTGCGTATTTGATGAATAAGAAAAACCAATGTAATTATAAAATAAATAATGTAATCCTTAAGAACTATATATAATAATATAAATATTAAAAACCCTTCATTATTAATTCCTAGATTGCATGTTAAAATAAGTATTATGGAAGATGATAGATGATAGATGATAGAATTGTATTACAAAACCTTACTTCTATAAATAAAGAAAATTTGTATCACATAGAAAATCTAAAATCTTACAACAACTGTCATTCAATATTGTTATACGTTTCGATACTGATAACTTTACTCGTAGTGATTGTTATAATTATACGCAAAAGAAATATTAACATCTTCAAGAAGAATCCTAACATCCTGGAGAATGCTACGTCTAGGGATGGAGGAGTTACAAGCCCAGATATTCATTACTCAACAAAAACATAGGAAGAATTCCAAGAAAACATCAGAGATAAGAAAGGATAAGAAACAGAAACAGCCGGCAATAGTATTAAGTCATTAAGTCGTTCTCTGCCGTTAAACATGTCCACTCCGTCTTGTAAGAAAATAAATACGTGTTCGTTTTCAAAAAAGTCTTTGATTAAACAAGAAACGAAACGATCGATTTAAAAGAGTAAAAAATCTTCAGCAACTATACAGATGCACAGAAGGACAAAATACATGCAAATCCGGTCATAATTACTTCTTCCTGAATTCCTTCTTCTTACCTAAATTACTTCTTGGAATTGAATCCCGATGTGGTTGTATTTTTAGTTAACACATCCAAGAATACTAAACAGCCCAACTACTTCAATGCAAATATTTCGATAGGAAGATAAAAACGAGCAATTGAAATTTTAGTAATTTCCGGTGTGCGTTCAATTTTAACTAAGTGCTTTTTCGTTTATTTAAAATCTAATTAAAATCTAAATTTATTTTGAATTATAAAAAGTGACCTACTTGGACCCAGGATAATTTTTATATTAAATAAAAATAGATATATCTAAGAATAAATGACAGAAAAATTGGTTACTCATCGATGCTGGATTTTGGGATATTACCTAACTACTATTTAATTTTTTTTAAATTATACACTTGTAATGTAATACATGTATATGTATATATTTTTAAACCTGAATTATATTTAAAGTGCTCTTAAAGTATTTCATGATTTAATTACTAGTAGGTATTACCATTAACAATATATTTTAATTTTAGGTGTAACTGAGACAGGACTCAGTATAATGGAGGTTTACCAAATATCGAAGAAATACGGTTCTGATACTTCTGTGAAATGGCAGCACGTTATGAATCTAATCTTAAATGAATACGGTATACAGGAGCTTCCAGAAAGATAAAAAAATTAGTTAAGATACGATCTATATAGCATTTGTAGCAAGATCACTGAAGGGTGGATAAAATGTGGTAGAACAGAAGAACGATTTTTGAACAAAAATGATGACTGGTTAAAAACATATTTATTTTGTAGGATAGATAATAAAAATATTCTTTACCTTGCACCAGTTTCGAGATGTGACCCAAAGTTGTATTTTCTTAAATGGAAACCATAGTTGATTTTGACATTATTAAATTACTTGATTCTTTCGCTTTCCAACGATATAAGGTTCGAGGTATTTATCTTTCATAGTTTAGGAGATATGAAGAAAAATCATATTCCACACAGATTTTAAGCCACATCACACTATTCATGATTAAGAACTATGTTTTGTTTTCAAAACAAAAGGCTGCATATCTGGTATTTATTATCTTTTTTGCTTTAGTAGATATAAAGAAAAAAGATTTTCTGACAAAACAGTTCTGTTCAAATTTAGTTCGTCAATAAATTGCAAAAAACGGAAACATGGAAGCAATAAACACGGCAACAATAAACTTGGTAAAAATAAACACGATAACAATAAACCAAAATTTTCCTACAAAAGTTCTTCAATATGGCGGCCGTTTACGTCTAAACATTTGGTAACATGCTCTTCGACACTTTTTCTACAATTCATTAATTGACGAACACTAACGGAGTTAAAAGCCGGTATAACACTTAGTTACAAATCATTAATACTGTCGTAACTCATTCCGTTCTAGTGGGGACGAATCCGGAGATCTCGCTGGCCATCGTATAGGACCGTTCGTTGCAATCCACCGATTTCCATATCTTGTTGCTAAATATTCAGCAACAATTCTTGAATTATATGCCGGGGCGCCGTCCTGCTGAAAGAAAACGCATCTTCAATTTCTTGTTGCAGCAGTTCGAGATATCTGTTTGATGTTCATTAAAAATAACCGGACCTATTAAATGGTTTCCCAAAATGCCGCACTACACGTTAAATCCACATCGTTCCTGAAAACGTGACTCTCGAAGTATTTTCGTATTTCATTATTCTAATAATGCTAATTATTCCGATTGTAAATGCCGTTGTTTGATTTTTCTGACTGAGGTGGTAGGCTCAATATTAACCACGGCTAGCACATCAATTTGGGCAGCTTCATTTTCTATTTGGTAGGTATGCTGCAGGACGGACTGAAGTAAAGCACCCACCTTCTTGTAGATTTTGCTCGAGTCGGCGAAACAAACATCTGTGAGGCTGTTTTCTGCCGGGGTATAAATTTAAATATTCATTTACTGCCGCAGTTGAATTTCGATTTCAATTTTGCACCTTATATCAACAAACATATCAGTTTTTTCATAGTTTGAAAACGCCAGTATCAATGTAGAATATGAACAATTGACGGCAACTACAACTTACGACACGAGAGTGGTTTAACAATATTAGTGACAGATGTGTAGTCTTTTGTTTCAATCATGGATAGTGTGATGTGGGTTAAAATATGTGCGGAGTATGATTTTTCTTCATGTCTCCTAAACTCAACTATGGTTTCCATTTAAAAAATACCTTGTTCAAAAATACCCTGCTGTTCAAAACGTTATCACTACTGTTATAATTTACGTTATGTATACAATATGTATTGTTTTGAACAATAAAGCTATTGTTAGTATTATTATATTTCGTCCAAAATATACGGTGTCTCAAAAGGGCGTTGCCAAACAAAAATTACAAATTACGTACAACGAGGAAACCAAAAAAATCAACAATTTCAAAAAACATCCACCAGTCCAACAGATCAAAACAAAGTAACTAACAAACAAAGTACTAAAACAAAGTAAATCGTAATTCATGGTTGCCTTGTTTCATTACGCAAAACAGCTTTGCTTTAATATTTTACTTTCTCCGACTTTTTTTTATTTATAATACTTCTAATACTTAAATACTATTATTGCTTTAATACATCAACGTTTAGATTATGTTTACTAGGTATTTAAAGTTTATTCTAGGTTTGGGTTACGTAAAATTTAAAAACGATTGTATATTTCTGAAGGTTCTTGCTGAACTCCTAGGCCTATTCGCAGAAATGCTGCACAAGCAATGAACTTATTCAATTCATAATTAGTGATTTAAATACCTTGCCTTACGGAGCAAGACCGTTATTAAAAAATTTTAATTTTGAATTCCCCCCAACATTTCAAATAATCATAAATCTGCGCATGCGCCTAGGAGAACCCCCACATAAACCAAGGTTAGTTATTGATTTGGAAAACAGTGAACCGTAAAAAAATCGAACATGACCTAATCTATCTAAAAATAGTCCATTAATGAATAAATAGTTTTCACAAAGACATTTTCTGGAGAAAACATATTTCCCCCACTTCATATACAAAAGTACTAACGTTCAAATTCCCTTATAATCCTTGCCTGTGATTGGCCGTCGAAACTCATGCTGTAACAAATAGAAATGTCACGTTTAACGGTCATTCCGGTTTTAAAATTGACACACTGTGCCCGTATTCTCCACGACTCTTTTAGGATTTAACGCACACTTTTAACGTTAGCTTTCAGTTTACGTGTGATGTTTAGATAAGCGTAGAAAATGTTTTCACAGGTATGTTGTTTTCCCTATCTTCTTTTCTATTTTAACACGAGGTGTTTTCAAGTTTATTTCCCCGCAAAAAATCGTTACACCGAAATCAAAACCAGCAGTCATCCAAGACGTTGAAGAAGAGTACATTTTATCGCTAGCCCCGTTTACTACTTTACCTAAAATATGCTTCGACAACGTTCGACTTGGTACAACGTGCATGAAAACTTTAACAGTTCGAAATCCCACAACAAACGACATAAAAGTATGGGTCTCTTTTACAAATGCAATGTTAATTCTATTAACAACTTATGTTTAAAATAGCTATTTGTAACAAGAATTCCGCCGACTGAACGTAACTTCCAAATCAGCTGGAGCGAAGAGGTTATCAGATCGAGCGAAGATGTTTTCTTGGAATTGCAATGGAATGCTGACATGGAGGGTAGTTGGCGAGATACAATCACATTCGAAGACGGCAGGCGACTTAAAAAGGACGTCTCCGTTAATTTCAAATGTGTCAGGATTAAGGTACGTTTATTTATCATTAAGGAAGACATAGAGGTGCAGCGGGAAAAACTACTTCCCCCACATGCTACACACCTACAATACACAGTAATATACAAGTTAAATGTAGTGTTCCACAACTCATCACAATTTTGTGGTTGAAAGTTTCGTTTTTTGTATATTTTTCACAATTAATGCCCAAATATTTTCCATCGGATTCAAATTCGGACTATTGGCAGGCCAAGGCAAGGCTTCAATATTTTCAGTTCTAAACCATTGATCTACAATGTGCGCTGTGTGCACCGGACAATTATCCTGTTGGAACCGGAAGTTATCAGGATACAGTTGTCTAACAGATAGGAGCATTATATTTTCTAGAATATTAAAATAATTTTCGGCATTAAAACGACCATCAATCCTCCAACAAACTCCAACACCTTTATAACTAATCCATGCCCACACATTCACCGAAAAACCTCCTGATTTCTTTAAATTATTTTTATACTTCTCATCAAAATTTGTTGCTGTTAGGTCGATAAACTCCCAACTTTGAATTTTTTGATGATTGAAACATCTTTTCGTCAGTAAATATTGTATTTTTCCAATAAGCAAATCTTTGTAAATTAAACTTAATACAAATAGTATTCACGCCTGTTTATGTTCCTCTGTTAAGAGAGCATAAAGACAAAATGCTGCATTGAAGGTGGAGACATCGTCCTCAAAACATATACCGAAATTTTTAATGTTTAACATTAAAAAAAACATTCAACAAATAGACTATTTAAAAAGGTGAAAAACCTTCTTATAATTGCATAAACATTAACACTTACAACATGAAATGTTTTAACTAGAATTAAATTTCGCCAATTAAAAACGGATCGTTTTTAATTGGTGGATATTTTTTGTAGTTGTTAATTTGGCTTTTTTTAAACACATATTTTTAAAATTACCATTGATTTCAAAACGAATTCCATTGACAGTTTGCTTTATAAGTAGATAAATAAATAAAGTAGATGATAAGAAAGTATAACAATATTGAAAGTCCTTTATAGAGTCAACATACAGGTGTTCCATTCATCTGTATTTCTTTGATGGCAGCTAAACGGTTAGAGATTGGAAAAAACCTTTAAATGGGAAATCGATTCAGTTTATTAAATTATGTTACCTGAAATTATTTTCCACCATACGAGTATATAGTGTCCAGAAAAAGTGTCACAAGAGCTAATTTTATTTTTTGAATGGTAAAGCACCTTGTATTTCATGCAATTTTTTAATTCCTCATGAAAATTAAGGATGACAATTGGAGAAAAGGGAAAAAAAATTGAAAAAAGCAAAAAAAAAATGCACTGATCTTCTCTTTTAGTTCATCAACGAGGTCGGCTATCATTTTCAGGTCTGATCGTTTGTTTGTCGGGATTGACAGCCTCCCAAAACTTTCTGGTAATTTCATAAACTTGAGTTTTTTGTATCCAAAAACCATTCAATGATCCTTTGGCGATTATCCGGCGCAAAATGACTCAACGTTGGCCCCTCTTTCATAGAACTGGGATAGAGTAACTGCAGGTTTACACATAACTGTGCGCAACAGGGAGCTCTTCAAATTCCAGATGTATTCCGGATGTCTAGAGTAAACTGAACACACTGTATGTTGAAAAATAATTTTATATCGGAAAGAGACATTTTTGAACGTGAATTGCAATAGAGTGAGACTCCATTTGAGACTTTGCTAAGTTGA
>JAWQRJ010001766.1:0-14972 GCA_033557515.1 Diorygopyx duplodentatus | reverse complement strand
AACTATGTGTTACTGAAATAAATGTTACTGAAATACCTAAAGTTGCTGTTTATTTGAAATATATTGTATTGTTCTTAAAAGTAATTACAATGGATCTAAAGGTTTGTTTAACACTAAACAATGTGATCCTTAGGTTTTAATAAGGCGCCCAAGGCTGCTTATCACAAAATCTGCATCATATCTTTTGCTTCGAATTTCGTAGGATCAGATTCTTGTCGTGTTTCCTAGTGTTTCACTTTCCTTTCGAATATCTTTACTTACTCTTCTGCCTACTTTGTAAAGCACATGTTTCTGCGTACGTTACTATAGGTCTTTTCACTTTCATGTGAAGCAAGCAAAATACTATAATTTTCATTTTAAACTTAATGCTCTAGCAATTTAAAATGAGTAGATTGAGTTAGAAAGTTAATTTAAAAATAGAAAAGTACAATCATGGATAAGTTGTTTTTTTTAATACATTATAAAAAAAATTCAATAATTAGAAATAAAACGGTGTTTCGTTGTTTTCTGGTATTAGCGTTATTTCTAACGGTTTGCGAAATATTAGCGATTTTCTCAATATTTAATAGAATTCATTCACGACGAAGTGCTTCCAAACTAAACTAAACACATTGTGTATTAGAAAATAATTTTACGCTGTTAATACATCAACTATGTGTTACTGAAATAAATGTTACTGAAATACCTAAAGTTGCTGTTTATTTGAAATATATTGTATTGTTCTTAAAAGTAATTACAACGGATCTAAAGGTTCGATTAACACTAAACAATGTGACCCTTAGGTTTTAAAAAGGCGCCCAAGGCTGCTTATCACAAAATCTGCATCATATGTCATCAAAATCTATGTAATGAGACAAATGTAACAAATGAGAGTTCAACTTTGAGTTTTAGCTTTGCAATAGTTTTTTTTTAATTTCACGAAAATATAATTTCGATATTTCGAAAACAATTAGAAATAATCGTAATTATGTCTGAATAAAATCGAAACCGAACACAATTCTACATCTAATTATTAAAAATGATTATACCGTTACGTTTAAAAAATCAAGTTATCCATTATTGTAATTTTCCAACTTTGAATATTCATATCGTAATCATTTAACATTCTAGAGGATTAAGTTTACAACAAAAATAATAGTATTTTTCATGTTTTATACGAGAGTGAAAACTGAGATGTAATTTCTCATTTAGTTCACGAGATATTTCCGAAGCTCTGCAGACGTCAAATTTTTCAAAAAATGTCAAATAACTCCGAGAGAGTGTACTTTTGGTTAACTATGCAATTAATAAAGCGATTCTTAAATTTCATTAGGAATTCAAAAGTATCATAAAATATAGGGCATTCTACTTAAAAAAATAAAGCGGAATAAAAAAATTAAGTGGAATTTAATTTTGGGTTGTAGAGTTTTTATTCAAAGTTTTTCTCTATCTCTAACCGTTTAGTCCCAAAGAAAGTTAAATAATTCCGGGGCAATCGATTCTTTAACTTTTGCAATAAATGAGCGAAATCAAAATATAGATCAGTATTTCACAATTTTATTGTTGGATTGTTTCAGTTAGGCCCGGTTGTATAAAGCATTGTTAAGTACGTCGTCAAGTTAACAATATTGTTGAGCAATCTGATTGGAGTGTTCAAGTCTGAAACTTCAAAATGCTCTAACCTGATTGGCTAAACTCATTGTTAACTTGATCACGAACTTAACAACGCTTTATACAACTGGGCCTTCGTGTTTTTTTATTAATTGTCTGTTGTTATTCTTCTTAATTAGGTACTTTGCACAGAAGCTATAGCTTCTTACGTCTCATTATTGTTGATTTGCTATTTAGGCTGTATTAGTTTCTATTTTGTTACGCTTATATGAAATAAATAAATAATTATTTATTTCTTTAAATAGTACACCTCAACTCAAAAATTACATCAAACACATTCATCCTAAAAAATCTTCTGGCCACGATTCGATTCCTGACGTAATCCTAAAGAATTTACCCAACAAAGTCTTAGTCCTACTATTTTTTTCAATTTATAATAATTACAACTATTATAAATTAGTCCCACTCATTTCCAACAAAGTCTTAGTCCTACTATTTTTTTCAATTTATAATAATTACAACTATTATAAATTAGTCCTACTAATTTCCAACAAAGTCTTAGTCCTACTATTTTTTTTAATTTATAATAATTATAACTAAGACTTTGTTGGGCAAATTCTTTAGGAATCGAATCGTGGCCAGAAGATTTTTTAGGATGAATGTGTTTGATGTAATTTTTGAGTTGAGAGTGAAATTGTGGTGAAATTCTCAATTGCTTGCTGTATATCATTTATATCGTTCAGTTTTGCAATGACAGTGATATTATTTATAATATCTTAGAATAAAGTCCAGCTAAATTTATCGTTTATTAACCTAAGTGGATCTTGGCTAAAACGAAGACATAGTGATGAATTGTTTAGGTTACATTCTTCTGTAGAATAATGTCAAAAATATCTGGTCGACGGTCCAGATAAGAAAAGTAAGAAAAGTAAGAAAAGTATTATAGGTTCTATAAGAAAAGTATGTAACATCTTCGGATGTATTTATATGAAATCCGAGATCACTGGCAAAGTTGTATAGTTTAATGCCTGTTGAATTGTTAAGTAATCGTAACATAAATATACAATAACAAAGCGTAACAACAATAAAAAAATTAAATCAGATATTAAAGTGGCCACTTGGAATGCCAGAAAGTAGAAGAGTGGTATGACAAAGAATGTGGAAAAGCGATGAAAGGAAAAAACAATTGGATCAAAAAACCTTCGCAAGTAGAAAGCTATGATCCACGTAGCTCCTCGAATGAGGAGCTAAAAGAAAGAGAAGATTATTGTCGAAGGTTCTTGCGTGTTAATGAAGAATGACATACAAATCATTAGAACTAATGAGTGTTTTAGCATTGAACATTTTTAAGCTCAATTACGTCATTCGTTTATTTTCTTATCCTTTAGTGCAGCTAATACGGGTTTATTTTGCACGTTTGTTAAATCAGATGATAGTACTATTTTAACTGTATTATTTCAGAAAAAAAGTAGAATTGGCTGCAGTCTAGCAGTCAGCAGATACCATCAAAATATAGTTCTATATTTTCCATTTTACTAGAACGCTTAATGGAGTGAAAATTAAAGTATAGAAAGTCAGAAAGTATTGGAGAAATAACAGGATATATCTTCTATATAGATTCTTGAATCTATCATTCCTTATTGGTTCATTATGCAAAAATCGCGGAACTACCTCTGAATCAATAATTACCATCAACATTTAACAAGACCTACTCATGTGACATTTTTATATATCTCGTTTACATCAATAAAAACGCTAATTAAATTCAAATCAGATGAATGTTGTATTCTGTTGACTACATAAACCATACGTTGTGGACCTTTCTCGATTCGATTTTAATTCTGTCAGAGCATTGTAATCATAATCACCATAACCACTACTTTAATTCGAAGCTCATTGTGTTTGAGAATCTTTAAAGGATGTTGCAATGCGCCGTCTTCTCCTACCAAAGGTTACAACCATTAGACGACAACATCGGCGTCCTTTGAAGGCGCCTCTGAGAGATTAATAATATTTCTTGCGTTTTTCCAGCGCGTTTGTCTAGATGATGAAGCGACCGTTGCGACACCAAAAACCCGGCGACTCCTGCAAATATCAGCGGTGCCAAGGATGCAATTACTGTGCACTTTGTGTTGGCTCCAAAGGTCCTGCGGTGGGAAAAGCCAAAAATTTCGTACCTCTTATCTCATAGCTGCGATGCCGCATCAAACAAAATGCACGCGTCTTCTTTTTCCAGAGACGAAATGTTAATTCCGTGTGTCCCGCTGACCGCAAATGGCCCGCAGTAAATCAGTGGATTTTTAGCGCAGTGCTATTTGCAAGAGGACACGTGATATACCCTGGGTGTTATGTAATCTTCGATGTTAACGCATTTTCCGTGAGGCGTTTGTCACCGATCGCGTTGTGGGATGGAAAAATGAAAGATAGAAGTTCGGTCAATAATATTTGTTGAAGTTTTATTAGTGGATTTTGAAAAGGAAGGGTAAAGTTTGAGTGTTTATTTTTGGTGAATGCGCCGGATGAGAATAAAAATGCGTTTTTGGTTTAAAACTCATCACTTACATTGCACACTTTTTCTGGGCTGCCTATAAATCAACAGGGCTTTGATTTTTTGCTAATTGTCAGCTTTGTGTTAATTGTCAGGATATCTCTTAGCCAAAAAGGACCTACTAAGAAAATAAGCCACTAAGTCAAGGTCTCTCTTAAAAACTTAATGGTACAAATATTTATTTTAATTTCTAATGCATTTTTAAAACTGACCTGACATGGTTTAATCTTTCCCATTTTATTTTATGCATTACGTGTGTTGATGAATTCTAAGTACTAACAAATTTAAATGCACGAAAAACTGTTTTTACTTGTTTCAGATTTGTCTAACTTGGGTTCGCTGGTAGAGATTTCTTAGAATATAATTTTTAATACGATTTTTAATCATTGTAAAAACTTTTCCAAAGGTACACAACTAAAATAGTGTCTACGATAAATCTAAGTTGGTTCTAACTGCATTAAACAAAAACTCGATATTTTTGTACAGGAATAGTTGATCATGTTTGAAACAAAGTTGAAGTAATTTTATAAAAGTTTGTATTATGGAATTTGAACTTGACTTTCAATTTAGTAATGTTATTTATTATCGAAAATTTATAAGCGTGTAATAAGCAGTGGGTAATAATTTATGGTCGGTTGACATTTCAGCATTTAATGCTGCATTGCTGTCTGCGTGCCATTTTGTCACTTATTAACATTAATTTACTAAACCTTCTAGGTGTGTTTCTAACCACAACAACATCGTGTGCATTGTTAAATAACGAATCTACACAGACATAACACATGTTAATTACCTTACTCGCAATTAGTTTGTAATATGATGCACGCAATACAAATACTGTTCAAGAAAAGAGAAGGATCCTTCTTGAAAAACTTTCTCGACTAATTAGTGTTGTAATATAGGTTATTGTTTCATTTGGATACTATTGTTTCAGGAGCTCTTTTATGAACGCATGAAGGCACGTTTTGTCTACTTTAAAAATACAACACTTAAATGTCCATAGAGGATAAATGACGTTACCTCTGTGCCGTGCAAAACGTGATTCTACAGGCCTGAACTGTTTGTACTTACTGTTTGCGCATTTATTAGGTACTGGCAGTGAGAGAAATCGTCCAGGCCTATTCGAAACTGGCCTAATTTGGTTTACTGTGGCGGGTTCGGCGTATGCAATGCCAATTACGCAGGCGACGATGGTGAAATAGGCGAACTTCATCTGAAAAGAACAAAGAAAACAAGAGAAGTCAATAACAAGTCAAGATAAGATATGGAAGAGTTAGGGGCTTTTTTAATTAACTCGTTTAAACTCGTTTAATTGACATTTAAAGGTGTTTTTTTTTCTAAAGTACTCGGTTAAGAAGTTAGTCAATTACTTTATTCCTTTACTTTGATTCATTTGAGCATATGTTCACTAAAAACTAGATGATGAAAACTTGGAATTTTGGTCCAAAAACTAATTCTAAGATTTGAAGTTAAGTCTTTAAATCAGTGTTTAATAGGAAAGGAATTCTAGACACTTGATTATTTCAATACCAAACGCTCAAAAATTCGTTAAACTTCAACACCAAATGAATTATTACACAAGCCTCCGATGAAAAAATGGTTTGTATAGTAAATAGTATTTTTTAGTGTGACAATATACTTTTATTACGAATGTTGTATACTCTTGGAATAATATTGTAAATTACAAATATTATATAATAATATTACAAAATTTTACTTAAGGTCGCGTACATTGACAAAACAACGAAGCTATACGGTGGCAACTTGCGAATTAATATCGCTTCGATATCGATGTAGACTTATTGGACACTCGTTAAAAAAAACGTTAGTTAGTAGAGATTTTTTTACGTTACAAGTATTGTGTAACAATTGTCTTTAACGTAACGCCATATAAGTTTATTGGTTCATAATGGTTTTTTCTTTATATGTCAGTGTTGATTGAAACTTCTACTAACATAAAACGCCCATGTGTTGTTATACAATTGTGAAAGTTGGTTAAAAAATGATTATTAGTTCATACTACTTAAGTATATAAAAGCAACGTATGTACATTTTTTATTAGATTCTTATTAATTTACTTCCTTTAGTTTTTTTATACTGTCTGTATATATTTATGTGTTTAGGTTGCTATTAAATGAGAATGGCATTCATGTGTTTGGTGGAGTACTTATGAGCCGAGATTCAGGTATTATACCGTGGAATTAATTTGAATTTATAACGTAACAAAATTTTCCTGAGCCTCATTCAGGTATTCGGTTTCATTTCTGTGAATTCTATTAGCATTTTTATCGAGTTACGTAATGTTTTTTGAATGTGCGTAGCAAGTTTGTAAAAAACATTAGGTTCTATTTACATGACGATGACATTATACCATAGATACTTCAGTCAAGGTAATTAACTGTTTTAACATTCTTTATGGTTGCTACCTTTAGTCTCATAACTTGACATCTAGTGTTATACCAGTTCATCGATTTAGTTAAAATTAAAAGAAGGTTAATTAAAAATATACAAAAATCATCATAAAAATAGTATTAATATACTATATAAGTGAACCAAATGTCTATTTTTAGAAACACAGGTGGGACTAATCGCCAATCACTGTTCAGAATGCATCCTTCTTTTCTATTACCCGTGCTGCGCTGCCGATTTTCTGAAATTCTGCTGCGAAAAACAAACCCCTTTAAGCTGTAGTTTGAATCTCAAAATTACGGGAAAATTATGTATTTTTTAGTAACGGTTTTTAAGTAATATTTCTAAACTAATTTTCTACATAATACAAAGTCAAAATGAAGTTGAAAAACATAGTAATATTTAAAAAATCAAAATGTTTATTTTTTTAAACTTTACTTCGATAAAGGGCACTATTTTTAATATCGAATGGATCGATTTTAATATTACTTGTACATGTGTAAAGTGCCTGTTGAGCCCTTTAATTTGAGGTATCACAAGATAGGTAGCGCCATTTACGATTTTAATGTTGGGCTGGGGGGCGCAAGGGGGGCGACTCATAGTGCGACAATTATACTGCGATTCAAGGTATTCTTTACGTGTATAACCTCCCGAAAGCGTGTTTTCATACCTTTGTCGGTAAGAAACTTTATTTATTACCCAATCCTAATGGCAAATAAATGACATTTAATTAACACAATTGCAAATACATATGTTTTATATAAATACGTTGAAATGCCAAGAATATCGGCGTAAATATTTCTACCCATCACAGGTAATATCATAAAAGGTCGCAAAGCCTACGTCAAACCGCGGAGTATACGAGTACGTTGATATTAGGTTCGCCTTTTGGACTTATCGTTGAATTTTCCCAATCCTAAATTTCCACACCTAGAAGTATCCGAGTAAAATCTCTTTGTGCTCGTGGGAACACCCATTTGACCCAATTTCGAAAACCATTACGATTGTTTCTTTGCTCTCGCAACTTAGAATGCTCATTTAACGACAATTGTTTCATTTTGCTTCAACGAGGTATAACCTTTTTATGATGGGACGGTTGGTTAATGCCCAATGTCCAAGTCGCTAAAATTGCTTTCGCCTTACCTTGTAGTTGACGATTATCGACGATATCCTTGATGCCTGTTGTGTAACTGTATTTCAAGCATATATGTGTAAGGGGATAATTTTAGAACAATGGTTTGATAATAATTATTTTAAATTACTAATTGTTTTATAATATACACATAAACCATCAGTAGAAAGCCATAAGCGAAGGAACTGTACATTTAGTTTTTCTACTTTAATTCAAACCTCTACATATAGCTTTCGTGTGAAATTTAATTTTGTTACATCACTTCTCCACTTAGATCTTCAATTAATATTAGGTCAGATTCAGTTATTCACTTGCACAAGCGTTCAATATTTACAACCATTTATACTGAAGCTTCAATATCTTATACTTAATTAGATAACGTTAACGTATGTCGAATTGCCCAACACTACCTGTTCCTAAAAGGTAACATAAACATGGCATTTGCAACAGAAGATGGGGACGTACCACCCACAGTTTTGTTGCATAATTTTAGAAATAATTAATATACAGACACAAAGCCGATATTTATTGTAGACGATACTGTTCCTTACAGGTTTGCATTTTTATGCAGATTTCTTACGTAATTGAAATTGTTGAAATAATTGAAATTGTTAATTGAAATTCAAAATTGGAACTGTCGTCCACTCCGGTATTTAAAAGATTCGATGCAGAAAGAAATGTATTTGCTAACGTACAGTATTCAAATATGTTGTTATGTTTTATTTCAAACATTTAAAATTATTGTTTTTACTAATTTTTATTAAAATTCACTGTGAAATATTGTGTATTTTAAACTAACAATTAAAACAATTATTATTTAGTACGTTGAAATATTGCTGTGCAACGTTTAGGCAATATTTTCAAATATAAATATGAACTAAATAATTCTATATTCTTAAATTGATGTATGTATAACTATGTAAGGATGTATAATTAAAAAATAAGTAAAAGTAAAAACTAAAAGTTTTCGTTTCAACTAAAAAATTAGAAAACTAAGGTTGAAAACTAACTTCAGGTTGCTTGACATTTTGCGATCATTTTAAATGTATAACAAATATATTTTAAAGTATAAATTATTTCTTTGATATAAAAAAAATTTGATTAAAAAATTATAATTCATTTATTTTTTTAAGTTTTAATATAAAAAAAATGATGACATCACACATTTATACAGCCGTTGTTCTGTGACGTGAAGACGTTGTTTCATTTCATCAAATTGAAATGTAAGTGCAATGCCTATACTTTCTCTTTGGTTTCTTCTTACTTTTTATGTCGTCCGATAATATTATTTCATTAAACTCACTGTGATGTCATTACCATTGTTTATTATGCCATTTCTATTTGAAAGCTGCGGTACGGACAATTAAGACAGCACAAACCACAATTGCCTACAGTTGTAACGGCCCCTGAATTTATCGGCTGAATTTGATTGTTGTGGTTTTTGAAAATTTAAAACTGTGTTCGACTGAATATTGTATCTTTCTTTCTAATTGTTGGTTTGTTATGGCTTAAATTATATGCCTAGTGCATTTAATTACCTTTTTCTTTTTATATTAACCTGAGATTACCTGAAGAAAAATCTACTCCTTGTAGAGATCTATATATTTCTTCCAAAAACCGCCTTAGCACTTTTACTTCACCATTCTGTTGTATTTCCTTAGAACTCTTTAATTTTATTGATTGCCAAGTTATAGAAAAACACGTTATCGGCGACTGTAATGTAGTAGTTCAGTAGTAAATCACTTTCGTTTTATTTCTAGTTAACCATTTATAATCGTAAAGGATTATTTTTCTCTCTCGGAGATTTCAATAGAAGCTTAAGCGACGAACGTTAATTTAACTGTTATTTGTTGATAAATATTGACTCACCGAGTTTTACAGAATTCGTACTCACTACTACACCCACGAAACAAACTATACGTAACCTTTGTGTGGTGCGTGTGTGTTCCACTTACCTTTATACAGAACGATATAAAACCTGGACACAAAAACGAAATCTCCGCACAAAATTGACTCCGGTACTATTTATACAGTGCGAAGAGCCATAGGTGGGATGGACGTGTCCCACCATTTCAATTCATCTCTGTAGTATCCGAAGATCACACAGTAACGAAGGCGCAAGAAAGAATCAAGAATCGGTTTGGTTCTTTCAATTGCATGCCCTTATTTTCTGCCTTAATTTATCATTAAATTATATACCTAACTCAAGCGGTTTTTGTTGCAAGTATTAATTTAGTTTGAGTCGATTTTCGCAAGTCCAATTAAATTTGTATGTCCAACGTATAAAAAGGCGAAAAATCGCTTACAAAATTGCGAAGGCGGTTTCACAACTAAACTGTGCGCGCAATTTATAAGCACCTTCATTACAAATGCATTTTCTACGACCTTTATTGTAAGATGATTAACGTTTTACTAAAAGTTGATGTATGTGCAGGCTGCCTTAAGCACAGTAAAATATACAAAAGAGTTGTTAATGTTAAGGTCTATGTTCATAGAAATTTTCTTGGTACCTGGAAGACTAATCTTCGCTCAGCATGATGATATTTTGTGCTAAATGATGAGATTTTAGCTAAAGATTTTGTAGAGATCGTTAGAAGATCGTTATTTACAAACATTCCTCTTTTCATCTCGTTTCATAAGATAAATAATTATATAAAGTAGGTTTATTCCTCGCAATATCTTAGAGATCCATTACCTACATTTAATGGCTTTTGCTATGAATGCGACGAGTTAAATAATTGAGGATAAATCCTGCTGAAAAATTAACGTTTCATTTAAAAACGTTAATTTGTTCTTCATTTTAAGGATTATGGAGATGTACATATTGGGGAATTACACGAACTTCATCTATAAGTATACTATCAGAAGTGTATTAATGACTTTGAAGTATTGTTACGTGAAGTTTTCCTTGCATCCCTAATATAGTTTGGCTCTGTAGGACAAATCCTTTTTACATAACTTTCAGGTGTTCTTCCATCATGATGAAAAAGGAGATCTGAGGGAATATTATTTCTTCTTTTGGGTGTAGATATTTCTTGTCTTGAATGAACTGTTTTTGTGATTGTGTTCTGGTGCTAAAGTGTAATTCTTTAATTCAAAAGATCTTTAACATTACTTATTGATTCTATTCCCTCTAAATCAGAAGAAGTATCATTAGACTACTTTTTTCCTAAATCGATGCTTTACCAAACGGAAGAACTGGTTGACGGAGGTGGAACACCACCCCCGGCATGCTGAAACATTTTTCAATTACTGCTCCACTATTCCGACCCACTACTATGTGAAATCCAACAAACGAAACGACAAAAAGGAAAAAAACGAACAAAAGGAAAATCACCTCAAGGCAGGTAAACCTCTCACAACTCTACTAAAAATTTATAATCAACGGCCGAATTCAGATGTTTCATCACACGAGGTCAGAACCGGAATACTAAGTAATTTTATTCGATTGGTCAATTGCAACGGTGGTATAAAATCAAGAAGACTTTATTTTTTTTCCTTAAAGACAAGATAAAAACCACCAATGAACGTAATCGCCAATCCCACGTCAACGCTAATAAATACACTAATAAATAAATATATTAACAAGATTAGCTTATTTAATAGTATAAGATAGTTCCATAAATATTCGTAATGATTTCATTTTTTAAGAATAATTCTGAAAATGTAATTTAATACATGTAAGCAAAAGTAAGATTTTGCAAATAGATTAAATGGTTTTATATTTTAATTTTAATCTGTGCGGATTTGAAATTCCACACAGAATATTGTTGACAATAGATTTAAGTAATGTATATTTTCAACCAAAAATTAACACTGGATAGTGCTTAATTTTAGAGTTGAATTTGCAGGTAGACCAGAAAGCCAAACTTAAGAAAGATGTTGTGATATTTTCTGCCTGTTTTAGCTATTTTCTTCACACAATTAAATGAAAATTCTACATTTCTCGAACCCTCTTGTAAATTTTTTAATGAAATTAAGGATCATGCTTTAATTGGTAATAATGTTCCTTGTTTTGTAGTGATGAACGAATAAATTACTGTGAAAGCAATTTTTTTACAAAAATGAATCGTCTTTTATGTCATTCTTTAGTAGATTGTTATTACAACAATTCTTTTTATTTCTTTTTATATCCAAAGTGCCTGTTAAACATTATTAAATCAACATTATCAAAACCATTTAATAATCCTCTATTTTTATACGATTATTCTAATTACAAAATATGTACTTATTTAGAGATCTCTCTTCCTGTCTTCGCTTCTATCTTCTAAAATTGTCCTTTTATTTATTTGCCTTGGTTAGGGATTAACCTTTTTTAAATGAAAGGCCATATTTATTTTCGGAAACATTGGAAAGGCTGTATCGATTTTCAAACCACCACTTAAAAATTAATAGCAGAACATACTAATTTACAATATTCTCTTCGTAATATCTTCATTTGATGCCAACACAAAATTTAAAAAATATATAATTATAAAGATAATAACAAAGATAAAAAATATATAATAAATAACTTCCTAAATTGTTATTGAAATGAAAATGTATTGCAATTATTTTATATTATTTCTATATTAAATATTATACTTGAATAAACAGCAAAAAAACTAACATCCACATATTAAATTATTTTAAAAAATAATTTAATATGAGTTAACTAATGAGATTTTTGGATTTGGTTATTTTATTAGCTAATACACAACTGAATATTATATTACATGGAAAGTTTACCCCTTATAATTTCATTAATTGACCAATTCAAAAAAGTTGAAACAGGGTTTTATATGTTTTTTTACGTATTTTTTTATCTTATTCAACAATTCTTCATATAATGGGAAATATACAGGAGGAAATAAAAATAACAGTAAACCACTGTACATTTTAGTAACTTAAAAGACACATGAAAGTATCAAACTGACCTATTGTACAATACTTCATGGCATTAAATAGTGAAAAATAGCAGAAAATGTTACAAATTTTTACAATTCAAAACACACACACACACACACATATATATATATATATATATATTGCATATTTAAACGATCTAAGAACATGAACAATTGTCACTTAATTTGTCGAATTTTAAAAAAAAAACGTGATATATTTATTCGATAGAACAACGATGTGAAATTTTGGCAATGTATATAAACGAAATAAAAGGAGAAAAATAAGTTGCAATAAAAATGAAGCAAAAAGAAGACCGGAGTATATTCGACGAGAAGACATCCAGATATTGCAGCACCGTCAAAGAATTTATTTATAAGGATTGTAAAACCAATGTTTTAACTACGCAATATATGGAAATTAATATCTTATTATTAATATATATCTTATTATTTTTCACCCAGAAAGAAATTTTCATTTATCTCAAAGAAATGAAGTGGGGCTGCTGCACAGAACCAAGTATTTAACTATTAAAATAAAAGATTTATGGTGATACTTTATATGAAAACGCCGAATACTTAAAAGAACGATTCAAGCAGGAAATAAACTTATTGAGACACAAATGTGGGGTGTTCGGGAATTTTAGCGAAAACGTCCATAAAAGATATAATGCTTGTATGCCAATAGTGGTGGCACATAAAAAATAAATTATAACACTTTATTTAAATTTTGTTAAATCTTTGCAAACGTTTTAATTTTTAACAATAGCAATAGATTATTTCTCACAACTAACTCTCCTATTTTTTTGGGAACACTCTCCGATTAAATGTGCAACATATGTTTGGAGTTCCAAACATTTATCTGTACCGTAATATACAGGGAGTATACAGATATTAAAAAAAATCATTATTTTAAACATTCTGACTACCTACGTGAATAAGTAAAAAGCAGGCACTTTAGTCGATCCATGCTATTCAAGGGTGTGGATCAACTAATTTGGTGGGTATTGCCCACACTTTGGTGAACATTTCTCCAGTTGAAAATGGCTGCCTTCATCTGCCTTAGAATATATTCCTTTCTTACTTATGTTTTATTTATATAACAATTATTGCATGTTTATAATACATTCCGTCTTTCTTCTATTCATCCGCTGGATGAGGCATTTTTTTGCCATTTAAGAGAATACCATCATTAATAGTTATATGTCCACACGAGCGAAGGTCAGTAGAAAAACACCGAGAGATTGCTGAATCAACAGATAAAATTGTCCAGTCAGCAAACGATAACGAAACTGTATAAAAGAGCTCTGCTCAATGTCACTGCAATTCAGTTGTTATTCGTATGCAGCCCTGTAACGTTGTGTACTCCACTACAAAACAAATAAATAAAGTTAATTTCCTTCAATTCGTCTTTAAATTAGTTTTTAAAAACGTAAACGAAAGTGAAAAACTTAACTGGCGCAGTCAGTGGGATTTGGGACCAGGACAATTAATTACTAAGTTCATTTTGAAGATAAACATTCACGCCCTTTCGAAATATTAATGGAAAATGTATACTTAATAGAAACGTTAACTAAGTACAGTGAAAGCATATCAAAAACAAAATGTTTATGTGTTTATTATCCAAATTCCGATAATTGATAATTATGAGTATCAATTTCCCAAATTAATAAATGACGTTTTATTGCTGCAAGTGTAAAGAAACAAATGGGAATAAAATAAATTTGTGGGAAATTAACAAAAACCATATTGTTAAATGGAACTTCAAATTGTAAATAACAATAAATGTAAGTACGAGATTAACGGTACTGTAATACAAAATTATTTTAAAATAAATAACAAATCGCGTAATTTTGTAACGCAAATAAATATTAATAATGTAACTATTGAAAGACAACCTGAAATTGTATTACAGAAACAACAATTGTGGAAACAACAATTGTGGATAAGAAAATATCCCATTTAGAGTACATTTTAAGAAAAAACGATGCAATAAATTATGTTATTATAATAATGATTTTAATTGTAATCGCGTACGTGATTGTCAAACGTTACGATATTATAAATAAGTTACGTCAGAAGACAAGAACGAGGACTGACAACCAGGAGGAAGTCGTATCTAGCAGGGGAAGATTTATATGTCCGCACGCGTGAAGCTCGATAGGAAAAACACCGAGAGATTGCTGAATCAACAGATAAAACTGGCCAGTCAGCATAACATACAGGGGCACCCTGTATAGTTTAAAATAATTTTAGTTTATAGATGCCTTTAAATATTTCTTGTATTTCAATCAGCAAAGGAGATATCGTAAGGTGATATTATTGGCTCACCCGGTATACATCTTATTTTATTTATCATCATCACTTCGCAATAATATGACAAGTCGACAGAAGTATGCTCCGAAATTGG
>JAWQRJ010001765.1:0-14973 GCA_033557515.1 Diorygopyx duplodentatus | reverse complement strand
GTTTAGTGTTTTTTACACATTTATTTTGTGCATATTTTGCACATCATATCTATTTGTTTCTCCTGTTACTAAAAATTCAAAAAAATCCTCACCAATAACAAATCCACCACTTTCCCATTTATTGGAAACACTTTAACACCATCATTTCCCAAAAAGAAATTTATATTAATATAAGTATCATTCTGGGACCAATATATATTTGAATTATTCTTTTCGTTTTCTAACTCTATATCATCGGAATCGCTACTCTCAGATTCACTTACAATTGGTAACATTTTTCTTTTTATATTAATTGGGAAGTCTTTATCATCGCTTTCACTTGTATCATTTTCAGCCCCGGATAATATATCAGCACATAACTTGTTACATAACTTATTGATGCGTTCAAAATCGTCTTCTTCCATTATAAAGCAGGGTAAACAATTAAATTAATAAAACAATTAATAAAAATACAGGATGTTTGCAAAAAAGCATCAAACCAAAGTTGCCTTCGTTGAAATGTAACACTTTGTATACTATATTCTCCACATATACAGGATGTTTCTATGAGATGTGCCCAACCTAACCAAGCTAAATGCTCGTACTGTCCTCTGTCACCTGCAATACATCATAACGTCTTCTCATCGAGTCCCATATGCGTTCCAAAATTCCTTGCGTGTTGCTAATGATATGAAAACTCTGCTGAATCCATTCTCATAGAATTTGTACTGGAGGAATGGGGATTCTATAAACTAGTACTTTAAGATGATCGGGGGATCTAGCTGGCCATCCAACTGGTACTCCTCTTCTAATCCATCTACTATGACACCTATTGTTGTGATATTCTCTAGCCACCAGGCCGTGCTACAAGTAAGGTGGCGCTCCAGCATGCTTGAACCACAAGCCCATGATGAAATATTTGTTCTAAAGGAATTGCAGGCAGTATACTATGAGAAATTGTTAGAGATAAACATGCTGTTCATAGATTTCAAAAAGGCATACGACTCCATCAAAAGAGAGAAACTGATGAAAGCACTGGAAGAAATTGAAATTGGCGAAGACCTCATCAAAATAATAAAGGCAACGCTGAAAAATAACAGAAGTAGAGTGAAAGTGGATGGAGGCACAATCAGAGTTCTTTTGAGTAGAGGTGGGTCTAAGGCAGGGAGATCCTACGTCTTCAACACTGTTTACTTTGGCATTGGACAGCAATACTAAGGAGAGCAAATATTAACAGAAGAAGTCTGATCTATGACAAATAACAACAATACCTGGCATTTACAGACTATGTGAGCATCATAACCAAAACGGAAAATGAACTGAAAGATATAACAAAAGGACTCATAACAGAAGCAGGGAAACTTCATGTTTCCCTGCTTCTGTTATGTGTGTTGGGGTATGTGAAAAGGCTCGATGAATACATATGGTCAAGGGTGATCATAAACAAAAGACAATGGGAATGAGAGGATGGAGAACCATGGTAAAGGATAGAATGGAATGGCGAAGAATAGTCTACCATATAGCCCAGGGCCTACAAGGCCTGCAGCGCTGATGTATATCATTCACCCTGTATAGTCTGTTCCCTATATACGAGGATGAATCAAATATAAACAAGACTTTTTATTTATTTATTTAGTTACTATAACAAATCAAGCAATAAAATAACATATTATTTTTCCGCACAATCCCCTGCTCTGGAAATGCTCTTTTCCCAGTGCATCGCTTTTTGATGCAGTCGTCGTAAAATGCAGGAGATTGTGTCAGTAACCAATTGCGTATAAAGTCCTCCACAGCGTTGTCGTCATCAAATCGTTGGCCTCCTAGGGCTTCTTTGAACGGCCCAAAGAGAGAAAATCGCAGGGCGATAGGTCAGAGCTATAGGGAGGATGATCAAGTGTTGTCCTTCTCATTTTCTCCAATTGGTCTCAAGTGAGAGCTGTAATGTAGGGCCGAGCGTTGTCATGAAGAAGAATCACTTCTCCTATTGGTTGGGTTGCATTGATGGTGAAACACTCGTGCAAAAATCAATTTCCAAAACACCACGCCGGTCAAAAAACACAGTTGCAAGCACCTTAACAGCTGACAGTCGAGTCTTGGCTTTCACTGCAGCTGCCTCATCCTTTTTTCGCCACTTCTTACTGGCTTGTTTTAACTTGGAAGTATACAGGTGATTCTCCGAGAACTGCTTTGATGAATAATGGAAAAAGTATAGTTAGGAAGAATCTGAAAATTTGGTAGTACACTACCAAAAGACTATTGGGGGACCTTCGACTAAAATATTTTTAGAATATTAGCACTAGGAAGTAGAATCCAACTTCCTTATTTTAAATTAATTACCTATTATTGATAATTCCTTATTTTAAATGGTACAGCCTGTATATTATTACATTTTTAGATTCTACATGAAGTTGTAAATATATTTCACGTATAATGTCATATACCTAAGTCTAACCGGTTTAGACTTAAGTAAAGTTTTATGTCAAAATTGAGGTTTGTATGTAGCCTGGATAAGAATTTATATTTTTTTCTTATATGATGGAGTTTATTATTTACTTTGGAATGTTTTCCTTGTAGAAGAGAAATTACTTTAATAGTTTTTGTTTAAAATTGGTCTAATTGTTAATATGGAGTGTTCGAAAAAGACGTATAAAAACGGAATTGAAGAAACTGCTAAAAGCCTTTTTCCACATGTAAAGCCCGTATTTTTTTATTCTATCTTATTCCGCATTAAAAACGAATGTCACTTTGTATAAGGTTGTCTATTCCAAAAATGGGTACTTTTGCAATATTTACAAATTAACATTTCTACTGCAAGAATGCTATGGCGTCTTATGTTCACTTACAATTACTTGGCCATGACGGCATTTGGAAAACAACTCTCAGATGCTAAAGAACTGTCCCTGACTCTTTGATAATTTCATACAATCATGCTGGGGACGTTTAAATTATACTAAAGCAGATTAATTAAATTTATTTATTATTTGTGGAGAATGTCACAAAAGTTATTTCAAGAATATGCGATACGTTTGCAACCTAATATTTCCGCAAAAACAGAAACCATCAGCAAACACCATTAAACGAATTATAGAAAACTTCCAAAACTTTGGATCTGTGAGGTCAAAGGTAGTGAGAAATAATTAATAGAAAATAGAAAAAGTTAATAGGTTATTTTAGTAAATGTTCAAATTGACGCCCTTGAACTTCCACAAGATGTTCAAGTGCTGTTCTGACTCGTCGCATGCTGTGTTTGTAAACTTCATTTTTGATTGTACACCAAATAAAAAAATCGGGCACATTGTTGTCTATCCATTGATCATAAAACAAGTCTCGCAGATACCTGTGACTAAATGGCCATTGTGTGGAGGTGCCCCATCATGTTGATAGAATAGGTTTCCATGATCAACCAGCGGCATGTTGTCTAAATCGTCAGCTTCAAAATTACGCAAAATGTTGAGATAGCGCTCATCTATAAGATAATAAACGCGTTTTAAACCTAGAACGATTAAACGATGCCTAACTTACCATTTAAATTCTCTTGATAGAATTGTAGAGCCAAGACGCCGTCATTTCTCCAATAATGTGAGTTACGTCGATTAAAAACTTCATTGTTAGTAAATTTAGCTTCATCTCTCCAAATCGTTTTCGTGTGACAAATTCACAGAATTCCACTCTTCTTGGAAAATCAGTGTTTTTCAAATACTGGACTACAGAAAATGCATACAGGTGAAACTTGTGTTTCCGTAAAAACTTTAGAATTGATGATGGAGATACTCCTGATTCCAATGCTACTTGTCTTGCAGATATCGTTGAATATGGGACAAAATATCTCAAAATTTTACCTTTGCCTTGACGGATCCAAACTTTTAGAAGTTTTCTATAATTGGTTTATCGGTATTTTCTGATGGTTTCTGTTTTTGCTGATATCACATGTTCTTGAAATAACTTTACTCCATAAATAATAAATAAATTTAAATAATTTTCATGGGTATAATTTAAACGTCCCGGGATGATAGTTTGAAATTATCAAAAAGTGGGGGATAGTTCTTTAGCGTTTGACAGTACCTTTCCAAACGCCGTCATGGCCACCTAATTGTAAGTGAACATAAGGTGCCGTAGCATTTTTGCAGTAGAAATGTTAATTTGTTTATATTACAAAAAGTACCCATTTTTGGAACAAACAACCTTATACAAAGTCACCTTTGTTTTTAATGCGGTATAAGATAGAACAATAAAAGTAGGAGCCTTCCATTTGAAAAAAATGCAATTTATTGCAAAAAAAATTGCAAAAAATTGCAATAAAAGTAGGAGTCTTCCATTTGAGAAAAATACAACCATAAACAAAGTCACCGTTGTTTTTAATGCGGAATAAGATAGAACAATAAAACTAGGAGCCTTCCATTTGAAAAAATTGCAATTTCATGTAGAATCTAAAAACATAATAATATACAGGTGTTTCATTTAAAATAAGGAAGTTGGATTCTATTTCTGGTATAAGCGGAAGATGTTTTAGTCGAAGGTCCGCCAGTGGTCTTAGTACACTACCAAATTTTAAAATTTTTCCTAGAGATAGTTTTGCCATAATCGATTGATGCAGTTTCCGGAGAATCACCCGGTAGTGATGAACCTAAGTTTTATCACAGGATACGATGTGATTCAAAACTGCGTTCCGTATACCATACTGAGAGCCGCTCACAGATCTGCAAACATGCCAACTTCTGTTCTACCATCAAAACACGAGGCACCCATCAGGCAGACACTTTCTTATTCTGACCTCTGAAGAAATTTCAAAAACTGTCTATCGTCGGTCGCCTTCAATAAGGTCACGAATGTTGAGAATATTCATCTCTGAAGTGCTCGTCCATGGACGACGATCATGGTTGTCATTTTCCACCATTTCATGGCCTTTCCTGAACTCTCTATGTCAAGCGAACACACGAGGCCTTGAGAGTATTTGATCCCCAAACTCTGCTCCCAATATCCGCAGAATTTTGATTTTCAGAACGCTCTCCCAAGTAAGAAATTTAACGATAAAGCGTTATGCAATCGAGGGGGCACAATGACCTGACATTGTGAGCTGTACTACTGAATGTGCCTGATGAGGTCAACTTGTCGCTCTCTTCACTTCAGACAACCTGTTGTAACTGTCCGCCGTTGACGAAAATTACAAGTTCGGTACACTTTTTATCAATGAATAAAAAAGCAACATACACTCTCGGTAACGTGAACACAAAAAATTAAGCAAGTTCAAGTTATCGCACATGTTCACATTAGCGGGAGGACAGTTTAGCAAGAAAAAAGAAGTGTTTTTCAACGCAGTTTTATTTTTTAATAAAAAAAACGAATTTACAAGAACGACAAATAAATTTTTACCCCTATATTTTCCTCTAAATATTTTTTGTAGATAAAAAGCTTGTAATTTTAGTTTGCTTATGTTTCTGCATAGTTTGTGATAAAATAGCTTTTTCATACAAGTTTTTTAAACACAAAATATCTGCTAAAGCGACGTTGTTTTGGTGGGCCTACTCCAATGATACCTTTATGCCGGGTTGCACAAAACATCTTCGTAAAGTAAATCGGAGATCAACGAGCCGTTAGCCAATCAGATTAGATAATTCAAATTCAGTCTTCAATCTGATTGGCTAATGACTCGTTAATCTCCGATTAACTTTACGGAATGTTTTGTGCAACCGGGCATTAGTGTGTTGACACGTTCTGAATGTTTTACCCTACGTTCCTCAATTTCGCTTATGATTGTGTCCTTCATCATCCGTAACATCGTCGTCTATTGTATATTTCTTGTCTTCCTGAATGTCTGCATTCCATTTTTTTATATCTGATATAGTGTATTCAACCTAAAGAAGAAAATTTATTATACGTACATACCGACAATTTTCAATTTCTCTTACAGACTCGGGCTGAATTGTATGTAGCAGCCCTATTGTTTCGGACATAACAGTTTCGGTTTCTTCACGCTTCCAGCTTTCCCTTGTTTATTTCATGGGATATTGTCCTCATCAGTAAATTTATATTTCCTGGTCAGAAGAGGACCAACATTTTGAAATCGTTTTGGGTGTTAATTTTGTCCAAGCACTATATAAATGTAGCACAGCATCTTTGAGGCTCATTTTTCTCAGTTGTTCCCCAACAGTTTCATTATTAGCTACAATATAACTTAATAAACTTTTTCGATGGTACAGCTTTGTTAATCTCAATGCATTCTGATCCATGGGCTGAATCAACGACGTTACATGGGGAGGCATAAAAATTGCAAATATGGAACCATCTTCTGATTTTAATTCTTCTTCAGGATGTGAAGGGGCGTTGTCCAGTAAAAGCATTGCTTTTTCTGGAAGATTTTGTTTTTTTTTAAAACTTGCCTAAAAGGGTTTAATTAAGACATTTAATTTTGCGCAATTCTTTTACGTACCTCTGGAACAAAGTGTTCAAAGAACCAATTCTTAAAAATCTTTCTAGTCATCCATGCATTTTTGGAATTATTGTAAATGAGAGGCAAGCTAAAATTTTTAAAAGCTCTCGGTTTTTTAGCTTTTCCAATTACCACAGGTTTTAACTTATGTAAACAAACAGCGTCATACAATTGATTTTCACACAATCCGTACTCATTAATTTTTAAAAATTTTATTTAAAACGGTCAACAAGCTCTGGCTGAGCAGACAATTTTTCTCCAGTAATAGGCAATAACCATATTCCGTAATATGCTTTAAAACGGCAGAGTTCTGTGACACATGACTTTTTATGATCTAAGATTTTTGCCTTTTCATGCAATGAAAGACTTTACTAAGTTTTAATAAAGGTGGGAAAAGCTGATGGACTAAACATATAAATTAGAGATTTAAATGTCACATACATTTAAATCGCTATGGCTAGATTGCATAAAGCATTGTTAAGTTCATGACTAAAAATCAAAGTTAACAATGCAATAGCCAATCAAATTAGAGAATTGTGAGATTTCAAGTTTGAATTCTCCAAGCAGATTGCTTATTAACGTTGTTAACTTGACACAAAGTTAACACTGCCCGAATGTTACACTTACGTTGTTTGCAAGTGTAATAATTTTTCTCAAAAAATTTAAACGGAAGAGTATACCTTCTCTATAGTAGAAACAGCTATTATTAACTAATTATTTACTGGAAACCACTTATCAATTATTATTCATGCTCAAGTTATTTCCAAATAAATGTTTTAAATTTTAATACTTACTAGCTTATAAAATGATCTCACCTTCCTGCAATCCTCAGTGGCTGCAGGAAGTTCACCATCAAAACAGACAGAGTCTAAAGTAAACATTTGTTTGTTTGTTTAAAGTTTTTTTAAACTTTGCAATTTTTGTACATGCCTATTCCCATTATAGCATTAATTAGGTTAGCAATAATTTATATTCTATAAATATATTTTGCAATGACATAATTCTACACTATTTTATAGTTACTTAAAAGAAAGAAAAAAAATTGTTTATTTTTGCGGTAGTGTACCTTTGATGATTTTGGACTTTGATGACAGTTCTCTCTATAACCCATTCTCACAGACAAATATTTTTGGGTATTTTTTCTGAAACTTTTTATCCGCAATAATGTCAGATTTTTTTTCTTAGTGGAACTCCACCCCTTTTCCTGCAGATTATGATTCCCTTAGAATTTCTGCCTATGACAATTATGCGGTTGAATGATATTGTTTCAATATGTAGTAAGATATTTACGTTTAAAGTTAAACACAGAATGTAAAATGGAAATAGTTATGAAGCTTTTTTACTGATATTTTAAATGAAAGAATGTCCGATAAACATCAAAACAAGGGAAGCATCTGTTTGACAGATACTTAACATATAAGCAACAAATTGAAGTAAACTACAAAAAAGTATAAAAAATTGTAAAAAAAATAACCAACAAATTATCTAAACAAAAACATCATAACCTAATTTGATGGTTGGTTGCAACTAATCATCAAGTTGAGTGTTAGAACTGAGACCCATGTGTTTGTTGAAATAACGTAAGTCAATGAATGGGCTCCACAAAAAAAAATCATTGGAGGAGGCTACCTTGGGGTCTCTGCTATAGTATTATAGTACTATTGTGGGTCACTATTTACCCACAATAATACTATAATACTATAGCTAACAATGTTGGGCCAAATATTTAATTTTTTTGGGTGTTGTATATGATCCTCCATCATCCAGTGTGGCTTTGCAGGACTCTAATAGCAACAATTTTATTTGTTAACTGATCTGTTGAGAAAAATGTGGCTTCCTCGTAAAAAATAATCTGATTGACATAATTAATGATAGCATTATACCTTTGTATCATAGTATCGCAAAATTTAAGCCTACGATCTGTATCGTCTTCATTTAATTGATGAACTGTAGCCGCTTTGTATGGATGTCATTTATGCTTCACAACATTGAGTGATTATATTATCAACTAGGTATACATATATTTTATGCATTATTATTGGCCCCATTAATGTATACATATGTTAGGTATTACACAATCAATTATATCTATTTTTCTTTTATTTTGACTTATGGTAGGACACATTGTGGGAGCTTTATTTGGGTGTCTAGTATGAAAAAACTTGCAAACTTTTTGAGTACGCTGCCTGTCCCCTCATAATAAAAATTTTATTTTTTTTGTTTCAGTTAAATAACGAACCATTTTTCAACAAGAATAGTAATGAATAAAAATAATACAACAATACTGAGTACCACCAGTGAGCTTTCAGCAGTAAAATTGCTGACAGACCTTTTAAGTAGGAAATACTACTTCCATTTTTCAATCTTTGAAAGTAAATACATCAGAATATATCAAAGCAATATCACTCAAATGCATACTTGCAATAAACAGAATTTCTAAGACAATTAGAACCTGTAAGCAAAAGTAGGAGTTCTCATTTGACCAATTGGCTGCAATTTTTAAAAGAATTGAGTGAAGAAAAATAGCCTCCCTGAGCAGGATTTGAACCTGCGTCCTCCCTATTACAAGTAGGTTGCTCTACTGAGCTACTAAGGACTTCAAATTTGACTAATTGGAAATAGGCACACTGTATATAATAAGCGTGACCAAAAATCCAGCACAAAATGTGTGAGTGAAATGCATTTCAAATTATTACATTACAGTGCAAGCTTGATAACATGAACACAAAAGGAATTATATTACTGCAATTTTTGTATATATTACCGCACATTAGAGAGAGGATAATTACTGTAAAAATTAAATTGGGGAATCAAATTTATTTTATGAAAAATTAGGAAATTTGTTAACTGTGGAGCTTTATTTTCACATGCAAATTGAATGTATATTAAGAAAATGAATTAAAATTGAGGTCATTCCATTTAAATTAACAAAGCTGTTGTCAACTTCCAGTATAACCGGAACCACCAGCTTATTGAAAATATTTTTATCTTTTAGTTTCTTTCCTACCATATTCAAATCCAAATTTTCAGACTTCTAGCTTTATCCGTTCCCCATATATTTCTGATGGACAGTCTACGGTAGACAGCCTGCAGTTTTAAGTGAGATAGATTTGTAATGATGAAATTTACATAATACAGGGAAGAGTTATATAAAAAGGGAGTTATTGTTGTTTAGAAGATGCATTTAAAGTAATTGCGTTTAATATAGGTCATTGGATGACACTTGAAATCCCATCCTTATTTCTTTAAATCCCATTTTGTGATATTGGTTCTCTTTTGACCACACTTGTATATTGTGTTGTACTGATACTTTTGCTCTCCCTATACATTATGTATACACAGCGCCACCTGAGATAACCTGTTCAAAGTTTTGGTTATTTCGTTCCATTCGTTCAATGTGCTTTTAAAATGGCGACTACGCTCGCAGGTTGGTTCTTTGCTATTTAGTTATTTTAATTAGTGACCTTTAGTCAATTGGTAAGTAATAATCCTTTTACAAGTTATTCAACCTCCTACTTCAAGTTTACATTTACAGTTTTTGTGTGATTTGTACAAGGTGCCTTAGCCGACCACGTTTTCACATTAAGCCTTGGTTTTTTTGCTCTGAAATTTACAACCTTTATCGTGCGTGTTGTTTGTTCATCACTGATGTATGTTAATTTCCAATGTTTTGTAGTTATCACTGATGAAGAGTTGAATCAAATCGAAAACTTGGTACTTATAAAAGATTTCATTTCCCGTTTGTTATAGCCATTAATAATAGTTTTTGAGGTTATAACTTCCTACAGCCAGTACTTCCACCTATTTGCTAATTAGGCTGAGTTCCAGAATTCACCTTGGTAGATTGTGTCCTAACATCATTGGTAACTTCCGTAGCCAATGATCTCACGATGATTCAGATCCAAATCAATACAGAAAATAATTAATGGAATGAATGCGACGGGGGTGAGTTCCGGAATTCACCGGTAGATTTATGGTAGATATCTTTAGATACAAATTTCTTTCCAAATTTCTACGATCATCTACCTGTGAGCGTCTTATTGAGCTCCAGGTGACACCTGAAAAACGTTAGGTTTTCTAAGGCGAACTCCGGAACTCATCCCAGCTAACCTAACGTTTTCTTTTGGTGTGCGATGTTGTTTTATTTGTTTTTTATATAAAAACTACAAATTTACTGCATTTCTGATAATTACAACAAATAACTGCAAAAATTTACTTAAGAAAATATATATTTAGAATGCTGGCATATTACGTAACTTCATCTATGTGATTCTTTTCTAACGGCATCATCACCATCTTTTGGTGGGTAGAGTTGGGTTGACAAATCATTACATTTCGATACATGTAAAATTTAATTAGTATATTGGTGTTTCTACCTTTGTCAACTCTAAACATGATTTCTATCGCAAGTTCATTTTATATGCTTAGTCTAGATTGCAAATATTTGAATAATAAAAGTTTCAAATTTTATGAGATTATTTAATAACTTACAAAAACAATCAAGGAAATAGCAAACTTCGGGTGGAAAGAATTTTGTGTTGTATATTGGGGTGTAAGATACCGATAAATGCACCAAAAGGTAATGACAATTTGCACAGTTCTATGTAGTTATCAAATTCTATTTTTAGATAGATACTTTATGATACTTTGC
Source organism: Diorygopyx duplodentatus (assembly GCA_033557515.1). NCBI lineage: Eukaryota > Metazoa > Arthropoda > Insecta > Coleoptera > Scarabaeidae > Diorygopyx > Diorygopyx duplodentatus. The sequence continues at coordinate 3,916 of JAWQRJ010001765.1, read as the reverse complement.
AATATTGGACTATGAACATATTAATTTAATACATCAAACAAGTAAGCCCCGGGTTATATTACAGAGTTGAGTTATAACCCTACCAGCAAAATATATCAGTTAAAATAAATCAAAGTTTTGGAGTTTTGGATGCACTAGAAATTACGATGGAACTGTGAAAAATATTTTCATCAAATGTAATCCATAAAGAGCAGGATCGGAAATATATGCTTACGTAACAACTGTGTACATCACAATTCCATTTACATAATTCAGTTTACTTACAGTTATGGTAGATATTTATATTTAATACAAAGTCCTTAGCTAACTGACTAAATGTATGCCCACAGAATAGAAAATAAAAATTACAACACAATCCACCAATGATAGTGAGCAAATTAAATATTCAATATATAAACAAGCTTATTCCATAATTAAACGTAAATAAGCGTTTGTAAATATTAAATTAATTTATTTGGCAAATCAGGACTCCAGCTAACCCTAACTCTTATACTCTACCATAAAATGTATTTGGTTTAAGGGGTGAGCAACCATTGTATTAGTAACGATCAACCATTTGAATAAGGTGTGAATTGCAACCGTGCAGCGGCAGATGATCCAGTAAATTTGGAACGGAATTTGTATCTACCGACAGCTATTGTAAGTCTATCGGTGAATTCTGGTACTCACCAATATAAAATACAATTAAGTTTAAAAAATTCTAATTTTTGTGAAACTTTGTCACTGTGGCATTTGGCCAGATGACTGGAGATTCCTGAAACCGGTATCCAATTAAATTAATTATAAAGAGAATTATTCAGTGTATTGATTAATTTACACCTTCCCAAACGTTAAAACTATGCTGACAATCAAAGCATTCATAGATGTTATTGTTAGAACTGGTTAAAAAATTAACTGTTTGATTGTTACAAATTATCGAGCGGTTTGCGATATAACTGCCTACCTAGACAGTGATAACTGATCTGGTTTTATAAAAAGTCCAGTATATAAAAAACACCCCAGAATTATTGAAATAATTTTTATTTATTGCGTGAATTAAAATAAAGGAGAGTTTCTTGTAATAAGTATGTATGCATATTATATTTTTGTTATTACATAAGTAGAAATATCATTTTGGCATGTGTCAGATTTTGACAAAATAATTTAATAAATTTGTTTGATAGAAAGTTCCTTTGCTAGAAAGTATAGTAGCCTTCTTACCTAAGTTTTTAAGTGATTGAAGATCTTGAATGTCGGTGTTATTTTGCTCGGCCCACTCTAGGCCTCTGTTAAAACTCCGAATTGCTTTGGTATGACTGTTTTTAGCAATCTCATTTGATTCCTGTTGCATTATCAATTTCAGATTCACTGTCAGAATTCTCCAAGTTTTCATAAATAACTTCTTGAAAAAAAGCCAGTTTTCAGTTTTTTTGCCAGTTTTCCCTGGCAAAAGCTTCCAGTACAAGCCGTTTTCATCTGCATTGTATATCTGATTGTAATCTAAATTAAGCGGCCAAATTTGTTTAGACAGTTTTTGTAAAAAAGGAGCTACTCGTTCTGGTTGTGATCACAATTTTTCGCCAGTTATTGCTAAAAATCGTATCCCATAACGTTTTTTAAATTGTTGTAACCATTCTGAGCTTGCAGAAAATTTTCTTACAATTTCTGGTGAAAATGTAGTACCTTTTGTTTTAATATAATACCATTCACTGGAGCATTTCTCTCTCGCTAACACATAAACCATTTGTATAATGCTTTTTCCATTTTGGGAAATTCTGAAGTTCCCAAAGAATTTCGTGTTCCAAAATACAACGTAGTAGAAGGTGTATATTTGTTAAGAGTGTATAGTATTTTTAATTGTCCATTTTGGCATATTTGTAGTGCAGTGATGTAAGTACTATTTGCTGTTCCCCAAAAAGGTACTCCTTCTCTGCAAGTACTTGAATATGTGCTTTCTTGTGGGTTACAATTAGTGGGTTACAAATACATTGAAGTGAGAACTTAGTTTTTTAGATGTAATTTAAGGATGAGTTGTTTTTTAATATCCGTGAATGTATTTGTTGGTATTTTTTGTTTTTTTCCTTTTGGTTTTAGTTCGATGATCTTATTTGTGTCAATTTTAGTGTTACATTTTTCTTGAATCCTCTTGATGACTTTTGTTCTTCGTCTTCATTTATTTCCTAACATGGCAGGCCATGTTATTATGTTGCTTTTTGGATTCTTGTTTTTCCTTTTTCATGACTCTGCTTTTATTGTTTGGATTTCTCTTTTCAGTACTTTGTTTTCTTGCTGTTAATTTGCTCCTCTCATTGAAATTCTGGATCACATTCTGAAGATGACCTAACCTCACTCTTTCTGATGTTGCAAACAAAGTCTGCATTTCCGTTTTTGATGTTTCTAGTTACTGCTTCGGATTGTTCCATGCATTTTTCGTGAAACCACCATCCACCACATGGACTAGTACTTTGAATTCTCCAACTGGACTTCCCCAGTTCCTTTCTGCATTTTAAACACTTAAATTTTCTGCGACCGTTCGCATTCACATTATTTTCTAATCTTAAATAAGTTAGTTTTTTAATAGATGACATTCTTACGAAATGCGCTCAATTAGCAACTTGCACAGTATTCCTCGAAGTGCTATCGGTAACTAAATTTTCAACATGCCGAGGCTTGTTTAGGGCACTTAAAAGCATAAATAAAATACATAAACAATGTGTTCGTGTTTTAGAATAAAATGTTTTGTGTTTGTTCCCGTTTTGGAATAATTAGAATAACAATCTAGGTGTTCATGTTTCTGGATGTGTTCACGTAATGGATGTTCAAGTTATCGAGACTATTCGTATTGAAAATGTATACAACTAGCTGTGTTCTATTTAACGTTTGAGTTGGTCTGTTCACTTCTGGGTCACAGTTTTCCATATGGTCTTTGAATTAAACATTTATTAGCAGTACACGGGCCACTGAAATATATTTTAATTTTCAATTCTATAGCTTATTAGATAGGTATTAATATATTATCCTAATAACGATTATGATGGTTTTATTATAGAAGTCAAGTCCGGATGTGGCAGTGCCGAGGAATTTGGACAAGGAATCTTAGCAGATATGCCACAGTTCCTTGAAGTGACTGTTACAAAAACTGAAGTAATAGAGGAATCATACGACTTTCAGTCTATAGACTATAGATGATGCGAAATTGTCGGAGGGGAAAGAAGTAAATACATGGGAATATATTTCAAACAAGAATCCTGGTAAGTGAAAACAAATAATATGTCTAAGTAACTTTTACTACTTTTAAATTTATTTAAAATACAGTAGACCCCCCTATAACACGAGTTCGTATAACATGGCGGAAAAATTGCGATCATGTTTATGTAATACACGAAAAGAGGCTTGTATAACATGGTAAAAGAATGAGACAGATGTTGTGATTTTATTACTTTTTAGGTCCAATAATTAACATAACTTTTGGCTGGTAACACTAAACGTCATTTGTGCATTTCAAATTTTCTCTACTTGTTTTCAGTTTGTTTCTAGTTGTGGTGCACATTAAACGTGGCTGAAAAAACAAAGTCAAGTGTATTAAATAAATTTAAAAAGATATTATAATATGTACATAATTAGGTAAGTCTAATAATTTTATAATTTTTACGTAATCTAAAATGTTATCTTAAATCATGACCCCTGCCATGGAGAAGATGTTATTGAATTAATTAATATTAGTAACCAACACTTAGATGAAGAAGAACTTATAAGAAGAACAAACTGACAGAATCACCCGAATCCAGTGGTGAAGAAAACTCATTACGAATTTTCTGTGAGCCAGAGCAACACTTTACTTTAGAAATGTTAAATGAAGGATTAGAATTGGCAAAAGAGAAAGATTGTTTGGATCTATATTTTAAAGTAAAACAAGATTTTAGGAACAATAATAAAT